>JANTBZ010116729.1:7500-16040 GCA_024741255.1 Exechia fusca | reverse complement strand
CGGATGCTACCAAAAAGATGGTCAAAAGTAGTCTCTAGCAATGGTCAGTATTTTGAACAAGAAATATGTAGCCGTTTCTTCACAATATATTCTCAAAGTTTGACAAAAAACGACGGGAGCAAGGTTGTACCAAACTGTAATTGACCAAACCTAACGCATTTTTCTCGAAACGATGTTTTGAAATCGGTGGCATAACTCTTTATTAACACATACGATTTTGATATGATTTTGCGTTCTACATTAAAAAATGGAATTATCTAGCGTGCACGTTTTTGTACTGATTTTAGGCTGAAAATGTACTTTATGTTGCTCTACACGTCGTCATAATGTTACTTTTAATTTTTTAATTTTCCACACACATTACACACTTTCTACACAATCACACACATTCACGACCTTCAGTCCATCTATAAAATCTTTGAGTCAGTGCCAGCACTATATTCAGTTGCACTCACTGCGAGGCGCATTTACGACGCGCCTTGCCCCCAAACACCCCCTAACTCGGTGGAGCGCCTGGGAGATGTCTCGAAATTGAAGAGTTGATTGGCCGGTGTAGCGCATGCGGGCCGTTTTGAGTTGTTGAGAGTTGGAGGGCCGTATCGATTAGTTGAGATTCGGTGGGCAGGTCGAGCGCCTGAGACGATACGGCCTCGGAGATCTTTCGATACGAATTTGATGCCTTATGGATCAAATTATCAGGTATTCTACGAAATGTGTCCGACTGATGAGCATCCATTGTATCTTTATCTTTATCTACATTATACACAAATATGTCCTTAAAATGTGACGTTCATATTTTGGTAAAACAAACAGCTTTGCTTCATATGTTGAACGATCAAACCTAATTAAATATAATCCATATTCCGCTAAGAATTCTCTTCGATCATTGATAATTGGTTTGGAATATAGACCTGAAATTTGATAAATTGATAAATAATGTTTCATATTCCAGTCCCTCTATTCACTACAGCATCGTGTTTGTCATGCACAAATATTTGTAATCCAATTGAACACACAACTCACGGTTTATCAACCTAATCATGTTGCAGGTGGCTTGCTTCTCTGGTAGTTTGAACACGTGTCCTACACTCACGGAACATGTACCGCCCTAAAATACATAATACACTCTGATACCGCGTTATCACAATTATCAAACAACTCGAGCGGCACTACATAATAGTCAGATTTGACATATTTGATGAGGTTACGTGAGTTTTATTGAATAAGAGCGCATCGATATAATCGTAATAAGGCATGCATCCACGATAGCGGGCCTTATCGTCACGCGGTGCGATGATAAATCACTAATTTGCCGATATATTGGAATACGTGCAAAAGTGCCACGATGAAAATCCGGTCATAAAATAGATTAAAACGTAATAGTTTTTAGAGATATCAACTGACAAATACTATCAATACAGTAATAATTACGCCTCTTCAGCGACAACAACATATTAAATCTGCCGGTCGATTTCGCACGCTTTGTTGCCATCAATACATATTGAGCGCACAAGGATCAAGGATGTGCGCGTTGTGCTCTCAAGTGTGTGTGTGTGTTTATATGTACGCGCGAATGGCGCGCGTCTTGAATAGACGACGGCGTGCTCGAACTGGTGAATGAGTGTTGACAATGCCCGTAAGCCATTCCGTCTCGGAGCGGACGCGCACACCGCAACAGACGCACCAGCAGTGTTCGAGGTGCGACCGACCGACCGACCGATCCATTCATCACGGTCAATCAACAGAGCATTAACCAGTTTAATAATGCCAGGATCACACTTCACCGCCATTATTAGACACACACGCACACACTTATGAGACGAGTACGTGCTGCGGAAAAATGTGTACAGTTGCCTTATTAGCCTTGTTACTGCTACACAGAGAGGCGGTTCCATTCAAGTTCCGGCGTGTAAATAGAGCAGCTGGATGAACGCGCGGCATCTCGACGACGATTATGTTGAGATTCGAATCAAATCGAGCGTATAAGTGTTTTCATTCAAACGACAATCGGTCGGTGTTTTGTATTCGGTCATTAGACGTGTTCAATCCTAGGCGGCAGCGGCGAAATGAATATGGCATATCGAATGCAAGACGTATACATTAGGAGGCCAATGATTTAGGATTGAGGGACAAATTATAATTTTGTACTTTATATCTTTACAAATTGATTGTTGGGAAGCAATAGGATCCAAGATAACAGAAGTCTTCCAATGAACTAACAATATTTGTTCAAATTAATTAATCTGTATTTCACATTTCAAATTTCCTATCTAAAAGCACATTCCGTCGTATAGAATGTCATCGACAAGGCCCGGATCTTAAGGGCCTAAAAAGTACATTTTAGGGCCCTAAAATAGTGGCTAAAATAGTGGCTAAAAATAGTGGCTAAAACAGTGAAAAAGGTCTAAAACAAGAAAAAGGGTCTAAAAACCGTGATTTCTCGATGATATTTCGTAAAAATGGGTTAGTTAAAGTAGTTCTCCTTGAAATTATCGTCCTAAGCACATTATTCGCTTGGACAATGTTGTTCCGCATTACACGTTTTTATTATTTTCAGAAAAATAAGCAAACATATTTTGAGATTTTTTGTATCGAACTTATTCGCGATTTGAAAATAAACCAATCAAACATTTACCAGTGTGCAATTTGATGAAAACTTGCAGATTTGTTAGTGCCAAAATAGGGCAAAAAATGGAATAACAAGCGGGAATAAGGAAAAAAGGCGAAAAAGGTCTATTAAGGGAAAATAGATAAAAAATTACCTAACGTCAAAAAATGGCAAATAGGGGGAAAAGTAATAGGGAGTAAGGTTCATTGCAATCGAACGGAAACGTGACGCATAATCGTGGTTACAAATGTTCTGTAGGATGAACAGGAAATCGAAATGATTTTCCCTTAACTTCCGGACCTTGGTCATCGCCAACCCCGTGAAGATTTTCTTGTTGCGATTAGTACAGCACGGGTTATGTTTAAGTGATTTTTTATTCTATCCAAGCAAATTTTTATCCTGAGAGGTATTATAGGTACAAGCTACACCATAAACAAATCCGAATTACCACCGCGTCAGTTATCGAACGGCAGAAACAATAGAAATGTGCCACCAGAGTAGCACGAATGGACGTTGGTCTTACATTAAACCAATCCACCGCAAACATTGGCTTAGACCATGCGACACGATCAAAATATTTAAAAATAACACGCGTTGTAATTAGTCTTACCACCGGCCGGCTTACTAACGCGATTTAATTTCGAAAGCTGTTTGTCGAACCGAGAAGACGCCGATGTTTTCGTCTCGCTGTGGTCGGTTGTGGTCTGCCTTTTTCCCGCCTACAGCAGACATCGTCTAAAGCTCGCACATTTATAATCTCGAAGCTCGAAGCACGCCATGAAGCATCATGCCCATGCACGACTGTATGCTGGTTATAAGTTTGCACAGACAATCCCGTTCGCTACACTGTTCTACAGGTACCACGGTTCCGCGTGGTCATTGTCGTCGGCCAGCACTCCTCTCCACACAGGATCACAGGTTGTGTGTAAATCCTCGCACAGTCGGCGTCCGATCAGAGCGCAGCAGCAGTACGACGAAAACGGCGCATAGGTGTGGAATATAGGTGTGTAGGTAGACGTAGACAGCGCATGCCCTCATCGGGCACAAAAGCAGCCACTCAAGTATACACACACGCCCGAATACACAAACACTCACCACCATGCGCACACAAAAACACCGCTGCACAATTGACACTTTTTGTGGTGCCATACGCACACGACCACAGCGAGTGTCAGAGCGTGAGTGTCGCCGAGCGTTTCGGATACGTTTTTATTATATTTTCACACGCATTATTATAAAGATCAACACGTAATTATGCTTCATTATAAGCACATACACACACACACACCGCGCACGGCTGAGTGGTGGTGACGTGTGAGCTGGTATGCTGGTCTGTTGTGCGTGTCGCACCCTTCAAAGAGACGAGCGTATATTTTCCACAATAATGTATAGTTGTTGAAAAGCCGAATGAGTACGCAGCATTCATATCGTTTTCCAAGTCAAGCGGAAAATGATCACACGCACACGACGACGCGTCACGTGCAATTTGCAGTTTCGCACATTCACTGCGCGGAAACCGGATTTGTGAACCGGTTTTGTGTTGAGTTTTGTGGGAGAGTGGACTCGGGCTAATACGAATATAATGGATCCTGGATATCGATGTGCATGCGTTGGTTCAGTGAGTGATTGCTTGTAATATGCATATTTTGTAGAAAAACGCCTAAATTCTTCGAAACAATCCTCAACACAGTATTTATTACTTCATCATGTCGATACACACATTTCCAGCGTAATCGCCCAGCAGTTGAACATTAATCAAAAACTTAATAATTACATCACCATTCATTCCACCACGACCACTCGACATTGAAGCCGCCATCCTCAGCCACCGCCGCCGTCATGGCGGCACTCGACTTCGACAATTCCTTACAAATGAATCGAGAGAGAGAGTTGAATGCGCTGGGGCTGCTAAAAGATTTGTCCCTCACCGCCGCGCCGCCTGCGTCAGGTTCTCGCGGATTTCCATTCATGCTGGCTCGCAAAACACTGAGTGCGCAATATTCCGAGGACCTGCACATGCACCGTATACAGAGACACAGTGCTAGACTCATCCATCTACTAAACAGTACATCATCGCATCACGGCGAACATCATCATCATCATGCAATACGCAGAGAGCGCGCATATGCAATGTAAATACGAATATCGCGCACAAAGTCGACGCACGGGCGCGCGCGCCAAATTCCACCAACCACCGTCACCATCACCATTCATTTGATTTTAATGCCATGAAGTGGACTTGAGATATCGTTTCAAACGCTCTCCAATCCCAAGCCGAGCGACGACGACTACGACGGCGACAACATACTTACCGATACGAGGCGGTGAGCTGGCACCGCACCGATGCTTTTGTGCAAATTTCATTTCATTGCGATCAGTTTAAGATCCTTCGCCCTCGCCGAGGCGCTTGCTATCCCAACACATGTGTATTCGGTTATATTAAATGTGCAGAGGGTGATGAAGCCGTCATGCCGTCGCACAAGCTAGAGTGTTTGTGGAACGTATTACTTCAATATCGACATCGGTGTTTGTGCCGCAAATGAAACGAATGTTTCCCAATCAGTCGGCAATCGCGGTGAACAAGACAGAAAAAAGGTCAACTGGTCTACGCAGATGTAGCAGCATGCAAATGACCAAATGACCGGCACGTCCTTCGACGATGCGACGTCGATGTTGTCTTTGCAAATCGCCTCGAATTACACATCGACTCTATTGCAATCCCGGTGTCTCTCAAATGAACAGCACCCGAGCAATTGAGCGTGTAGTCTGTTTTGCGATAAAATCGCATATGCAACATAATTGCACATAAGCGCCTTGACAATCATATCGAGCGGAAACGTATCGTTGTCGCGCATTAGCTGGGGCACAAGTTCAAAGGATCGATTACACCGAAAGCACGCGAACTCAAACGATGCCGCGACGTGCGTCGCATTCGAGCCATCATCGACGACGACAAGGTGCCAAACGTGTGCATGGGAATTTGTGCGCGTTTTTTCTGGATCATTAAAAAGTAAATTGCTTGTGGTAATTCGTGTTGTGTTCCGAATCGTATCAGGTTACGGGCAAAACGGAAACGGATACATTTTCAGCGTCTAGCGCAAAAAATACGTTTCCAATTGTGCCTTGTGTATCAGAGGCACGAAACAATCGTTTCTCCGATTGCGATACGTTACGAACGCGACAGGCGGACCACCTCCGGAGTCTTGGTTATAATATTTACTCAAACACATGTGCACACAAACTAACTAAATGCGGCCAACATTGAATTATTGCAAATTTGTTCGATACACTCGTGTCGTTTCGCACAATGAGCGCGCACTCGATGCGATACGGCTCACGCACACTCGCACACACACACGCTCGCACGTATTGTTTGTTTGGGTTCAACTACTTTCTGCCGCCGCCGATACAAAGGGGATTTTTCGTCATTTGCGCACATTAAACGTGCTCGCAGACAAAAGCCGAGCACACATCACATACTTTACATAAAAGATCTGCGAGTATGTGAGTGCACTCGAAACTGGCGCGGAAAGGGGTGTACAGGAGTGTACGATGTGGAACGAATACGTTCATGAGCGTATGAGTTGATATATATTCTGCACATGTGCAGCAATGCGTGCACTCCTGATTTATTATAAATGCGAAATATGGCTTGTTGATTGATCAAGAGGTCGTGAGTAATTAGACTTTTATGCGCGCGCGCTCGCTCTCTAACACACATCATTTTGTACTTTGTTGTGCGTGTGCTTTCGGCGCCTGTGGTGTTCGAGTGGCTCCTGTCTGTTCGCTCGGTTCGAGTGTTTTTGGCACCGTGCAGATTATGTTTGTTTACATCATCATTTGCGACGCACGCCGATTTAAACGGGGAGCTCGCTGATGGAGTCGTCGTGGATCACGTTCATGATGTTGTTTGCGTTATCCGCAATCTACGGCCAACTGAATTTTCTTTCACTTTTCACTATCAACTCACATACACACTGGTGCATAGTTCCGAAATCGGAACCAGGCCAGAACATACCAACATAGAAAGAAATGAAGTGAGCGATGTTTGTGCGACTAAAACGAGGTCAATCGGATATTTTCGACTTTTTTTTCCCACCACGCAACGTTCGAATGCCGTTCGCATAACACACAGGCACAGGCCAACGTTTTGTTACCCGACAATATTTAGAAAACGACGTCGACGACGACCAAGTCGTTGGCCAGAGAGGAGCGTATATTTTTGGTCGCCGCCACTCTGTTTGCCGTGGCGTTGAACACTGAGATCAGCGTAGATGATTATAGCACACCCAGAGCGCGGAGTCCAAACCGATGTCGTGTGTCTGGTTCGAAATCGATCGCCACGACAGACTAAATATAAAATCCACATCTCTCACACAGCCGGTGTTATCGCGCCAGTTGCACGAATATGAGAGAAGCCCGAGTGTTCGCGTGTGTGTGGGTGCGTCGCGCGCGCTTCCATTCGGAGCGCGGAGCGATTTTTCTCGTACATTTTTGTGTTTGTGCTACACGAGCACTACTTGCGCGCGCCTTGTTGAGGTGTGCAAGTGGTAAAAATAGAACCGAACTCGTAACATAGAGGAAAAAAATGATGACAAGATATTGGAGCGAGCCGACACACAGAGCGATCGTTGTATAATATTCAGTTAGAATGTGATAACTTGTAGATGGTGCTATTTGTACCGAACGTACAGGGTGGACTCAAAATTATGTTGAGTCGTGTTTTATGATCGGGATACAATATGAACTGCTACGATCAAGATTTGTATGTTATGACTTGAATACACAGGATCACAACACAATATCGAATGACTGTCCGCAAAACGGAAGCATGGTAGAGGACTTCTTAACCATCGCCTGAATGAACACATGTCCTGAACTCGGAACCTGTAGAGTCATCGGTTATCGAAATATTCACCACTCGAGCCTTGAGCTTTGAAAGTCTAGACAATATAAAAGATACATGTGGTTAGCGACGTATATTACATTAAACAAGCTGATATGACCGGATCAAAAACGACCAAGTGCATAGATTAGCGCGTATTCCTCCTATGGTAAACCTCATGAAAAAAAAACCAAATGGATATTGATCGGCCATATTTTTCGATGTGGCTGGAACAACATCACGCAACAAGGGAGTCTCAGAATATGCCTCCGAGTATGACGTGAAAAGGCTCTGCCATAGCTGAGGCAAAGAAGAGGGGTTTGCTCTGGCGCGAACTCGGAGCTTTGGCCGAGGACAGGGATGGATGGCGGACTTGGACCGAAGCGTTTGTCCGGCACCCAACGTCCCTTGATTGGGGTAACTGGATGTCTTTATGTATGTAATTTTTAGTACACATATTACTCTAGTATCCTTCTTGCTGTCGAAAGAGCTCCAGCTAGTGGATTGAGTTAATTTTACTCTAATGAATTACATAAATACACATGATATATTGATTACGCCATATTTTGAGAATCAGTCAAAATAAATGGAAGCAGTCTCGTGAGGTCTCATAAGATCCGCTCGCATTCATGTTGAGGGTTCCTAGTTGTAACTATGATTGAGTAACAAGATGAGCTTTTTTGAGTTTTTCTACTATGACAGAAATAGGCATTGGGTTCGTCGTTTAAGCTCTGTGCTAACTACATAACGTCCAATTCCAAAGTCCCAACCGAAACGCCTCTATCCATTTTTTGCAATTTGTAAACCCTTTATCCAGACATTGATAATTTTCTTTGAATTCGATTTCATTAACATGTCGATGATATCTAATCAGTTCGATGTAAAAGTGAATTTTCACAGGCATTACGACACCCATGCATATTTCCGAGATTGTTCACAAAATATTTCTATCCCATTGACCGTCGTCGTCGTCGTGTGACGTCGCGTATTCCGACATACTCGCATTTTCGGACGATGTTTACGTCCACCGAACTACTATTTACTGTG
>JANTBZ010116729.1:0-5000 GCA_024741255.1 Exechia fusca | reverse complement strand
CGGATTTAGAGACGAGTCGGTGCGTGCGAGCAATTCGACTCGGATTCCATACCACACACGCACACGCGGCATCACGCGAGTTTATTAATATATACTAACACGCACACACGCAGACATATCGAATGCCATCGCCCCATCGAAGCATTTGTCGGCACCTGCATGCGAACGCGCTTGCGCTCTGTCTGCTGGCGTTTCCATGCACAGTTTTCCATCCGAGCATGTGGCGACGGCGGCGGCTCGGATGCTGCGTTCCGTCGCTCGCCGCGTGCGGCCGAATGCTCGGGCGCGCGTGCGCCTATGCGCAAATTATTTTTGGACGTCTGTAGTTATTATATGCACAGGCGCGCCGCTTCGCGTGTGTTGTGCTGTGCGGGTGCTTCGTGTGCACACAGACACATGTGCGTGCGATTTATTTTTAAAATGCTGTGCTGTGTGTTTAGTGTGTTGAGTGAACGTCGGTTAACTGGTGAGAGCGTGATCTTTGGATGACCATAAATGGTAGGTGGAGGAGAGTGCGCGAGATGCTGACGAAAATATGATTGGATGCCGACCAGATAGGAGGATGAGTCATGCGCGGGGCGCGGGTTGTTCATGACTCAATGAATCGATCGTTATTGTGAACCTGCTTCATAACACTAGAGAACAGCCCAGCATTCCGACCTTCTGTATAGACTTGTTTGACGTGCTTTTGATAGCTTTCGAAGATATGTGCGTGAGTTGTTTTTTCGACAAAGCCTCATCCATTTGCAGATAACTCATGTTTGAATTCGTGTATGCCGATCTGTCACACATCAATTAAGAGCTAATTACTTTATGGCATGATCCCATTTTTGTGATCCAGTGTAATTCGCTATAATCATTGCGAATATTTCGTGATAAGTATAGTTTATATTCTCAGTTTGTATTCTTGCAATTTATACATCTGCTTCACATCGCCTATAGCACATTTCCAATTGATCCCATTTAGCCCTTTCTATTCAACCGCATTATCACAGATTCACATGACCCGAATTGACATCTTCACACACATTCCGATTCCTCCTACGCCTGAGCGCTTCCACCGAAAAGCGCAAACGCACACGACGACGCCGCGCGACAAATCCGTTTCATTGGATTGTTTATATTTACTTATTACCAATAATAAAATGAACAATGTAATAACGATTTGCCAGTCCGACGACTGTCGACGCCGGCCGACGGCCGATCAGCAACAACCAGGGGCTGAATGCGTGATAGGCTCACACCCTCACACCGAACCGGTTTGGTCGCGCGCGCGCGCGCATGTCAATGCAATGGGCCCAACATAATTGCCTCGAATGTGAATTTTATTAACGCGTGCGCGTGTGCGTGTGTATGTTATTTGTGTTCGCATTGCTCTCTGTTGACGGTCACATTATCGTCGGTGTGTGCGTGCATGTGTGTGTGTGCGTTCGCCGCAACCGTTGACGGCAACATCAACATAATAAAGTACCAACAACAGTCGGTCGATTCAATTCGACGCTGCGATGCGATGATGTGTGCGCACGGCATTGAGGGTGGAATGTGTCAACGCTTGCAATGAAAGTGTATTAAATACATGCGGATCCGTGAAATCACGGCAAGGTGGAGGTGGGGGAGGGTGGACGAAGGGAGTCGGTGTTTCGAGGCTGCGCTCAGAGGCCGTAAGTCGTGTATGTCGCACGCGTGTGTGTGTGAGAGTGTGTTCGAGTTGGTGTCGCTCGGAGCACACACGTGCGAGGCCCGATGACAACGTGCAAACAAACGCGACAATTGTGTGTTCATACCCGTGAGAGTATGCAATTCGCGTGCAGGTTCATTTTTGCAGAGTCGAGTTTATCCTAATTCGTGTTTACACTGAGGCTTATTCTATAGTGAGGACATACCATTTAAAACCGAAACAAGTGCGTTTTCAGTTTGATTTGGCATTAAATCTTCCATGTTGCCAATAAAATATAGTTTGTATGTAACCGAAAGCTTGCGTGCTCTCACACTTGAATGATTATCATGCGTTCAATATAGTTGAGTCGTTCCCGCTTCCGATAATGACAAACTAATAGTCGGAAACTTCTGTCATTTAAATTCGTCACACAACCAATCTATGCATGGCAAAGTCAAATACCATCTCAACAGCGTTCATTTCATCCATTCACATCCCAAAACCAAACCCCACCCGAGATGTGTAATTGCATTCATCATTGGGCGTCTCAAAGTTAAACACGCTACATTCAACATAGTCTGCACAGTTCCGCATTAGTGCGGTTATACAAGATATTATTAATATGTAGCAGCAAATCAATTGGTCTCGGCCAAGAAGCGGCATGATTCAGAAGTCAGAACCGAAAACTAATTTATATTTGAATTGCGGATTGTCACAATGCTTGTATTGAGTTTGTTTGATTATCCCAGTTAAGGTATCGGAAGGGGTTGCGTTGGAATATTATGAACATTACAATTGGGTATATTCGGATTC
Source organism: Exechia fusca (assembly GCA_024741255.1). NCBI lineage: Eukaryota > Metazoa > Arthropoda > Insecta > Diptera > Mycetophilidae > Exechia > Exechia fusca. The sequence goes on along the minus strand of JANTBZ010116729.1, from coordinate 2,530 downwards.
ATTCGTATTTAGTTTTTCAACTAACTCAACTTAATTTCACACGGTGTTCTCATATCACAAGCACGAGTTACTCTTCGGAAAACTTCCGGAAAAGTTCGTCCATTCAGGTGAAAAACGTACTACTAGCGACATCTCGTCGACAATAGATTCATCAAAAGACCTACAAATTTTTTCATCGCGGTGATTGTAGAAGTACAAGTAAAAACGACTAGATGGCATTATGCATAACGATCGAATAAATGATATAAATTGAATTCAAAAATGATTTTATCTCTGAACTTCTAATGTTCCTTCAATGCTGATTGTCCTCGAAATACCATTGTTGCCCTTTCCGTTGTACGAACATTCTCTATCAGCATGCAAACAATTTGAAAATCTACTGCGAACATTACACAATACACTCACATCACAATGCACACATTACGCTGCCCAATAATCCATTTCGCCGGAATACACTGCCAAACAATATGCAAATCGAGCAGACCAAAAGCACCCAAGAAATGCACATACTCGAGTCACACAATTCAAACCGCATTCGTCGGCGCGCGGTGTCTTTCATGGCTCCGATTGCTGACCACATGGCCGCCACTATCGTCGTCCAAAATCTCCCACGCTTTACCGATCTGGATCTGGACATCTGGACATGGCCAACAAAGTAGCGGTTTCGTCTTGATCGCTGATCGCGGCCAACCCCACACACACGCACACACATTCAAACTCCAAACAGCAATCACTCGATGAATATAATACTCTGTGGTAAACATGAAGCCGATTTGCGTGTCTTCGACTCCGCCCAATCTGCGGCTGCCGCTGCGGCTTCCATTCACCACCACCTCAAGTGTGCACGCACGCGTCCACGAACGACGGTGAGAGGTGTCGGCGTGCGTGCACGCTCGCGCATTGTTCGGACGTGTCGGTGCGAGAGATGAATGCGCTGCGACCGCATTCGTCGCACCCTGCGAAGTGCAAACAATGCGGGCTGTGTGCGAACGCGATCTGCGGAGCGACGAGCACGCGTTCACGCACAAACAGCCGCAAACAACGGGCAAACACACGAGAATATTTCATTGTTCTCACACTTTGGCGACGGTCGTTCTCCGTGCAAGAGTATGGCCGCAAAAGAACAGCGCCTCTAAGTCTGCACGCATGCTTATGTGCATGTCGTCGTGAATGCGTGCGCCGAAAGTGTAAAGCAATAGGGCGTTACTCGAATGTTGACAAAAACACGTAGTACACCACTCTCAGCAAGCAGATGCCGGCACGGAATGTGTGTAACTTTGCTGAGTGTGTGTGTGTGTGTTGTGTGCGTGAAGGGTATTAGTGGTTTAGTGGATCATTCGTTTATATTGTTGCAATTTGCGAACGGCAGTGGCAGTGTCGGTCGCGTCTGGGTCGAGGCCGTTAATGATCGTCTAAGCTGGCGTAAACCAATAATTGCGCTCCGAACGAGAGTGCCGGTGCTGGTGCGAAAGCAGCCCCGAGAACACAATGGTGCGGTATTTTCTGCATGAAGTGTGAGCCTATGAATAATAGCATATACTATGAACTAGAAATGCGTTGTTGCGTGTGAGATGGTGTGTGTTGTTGTGGTCGTGTGTGTGTGCGCGATGTGCATGTAGGAATTTCTGGCCGTTTGCCAAGTTTTGATTGGAACATTCATTCTTGTTTTTGATGTACGACCCGAAATATAAAGTTTAAACCATGTACTTACATCATCGTTATCTCGTTTTGTACGTCTAACTGAAATAATTTAACAAATTCAATGATCCAGTTTTGTTGATTGAACATAATTTGTTCGTAAAATTAAAAAAATATTATGAAAAAGTCTCACCTGTGGCTAAGCACGCTGTAAGAAAGACTATTTTATATAATTTTTAAAATTAAGAATTAATTGTACAATTCCATTCTCTTTCATTCGAGTATAGGCATGTTTATGTAAGATACTCGAGTCAAGAGTAATAGTCTCTTTGCCAATCACGAGTGTCTAACTTTTTGTATGAAGAGTGAAATCGAATATTGTCCACCATAAACAAAATCGGGTTTTCATGTTTGGTTGAGAGGCCATAACTTTCCACTGGAGTTATCCACAAATGCACAAAAGATTTATAATTTTAAAAATTATAAAAAGTCGCTTGTATGTTTTATTAGAGCAATAATGGTTCCATATACGAACAGAGAGTGCTTAGCCACATGTGAAACTTTATCATAGTTTTTTTTTCGTATACGATAGAATAAAAAAATCATTGGAATTTGTAAATGATTATAGATAGACGTACAAAATGAGAAAAACGAAGATTTGAGAACGTGGTTTATACTTAAAATTTCGTGTCGTATGCTATTGAAAACATTGTAAATTATGTATTCCGAATGAAGATGAATCTATATATATAAAATCTCAGCCCCTTTTCTGTTAGTTACCTATAGACTCTGGATTTTGATGAAACTTCACATGAGTGTTCATCTTCACCCAGCGGATGTTCTTAGAGTGTTTTCGCTATTGTGCGATAGGTGGCGCTTCCGTATTTCACGA
>JANTBZ010116618.1:0-16042 GCA_024741255.1 Exechia fusca | reverse complement strand
TTCAATTTGGTGCACCCATAACACGTCTATATTGTTGCTTCGTGTAGGGTGCCCAATACTAAATGTCTAAGGTAGTACAAACCAAATAGTTATATATTGAGATGAACGAAATAGTTATATATTGAGATGAAAAGCATGCTTTTAAAAATAGTTTCAATGATAAAGATTTTTGTGCAACTCTATTCTCATTCATTTTAGTTTACACATAGTGTTCTAAGTCATTCCTGTGGAAAGTTCTTCATAGAAAAATGCTCATTTTCTAAAGATCAATCACGAAATGAGGATTATATATTTGATGAATTAAATATTAGGCGTACAACCTTGCTTCCGCTATTTTTTGTATATCAGTCTCTAGCGGTCGTTCTGATTGATGGAAATTGATAAAAATCGACATACAGTAGGCTTGGGTATCTGTGTACCTAATGGCATCAAAACATAGGCATCAAAACATAGCACCTTATCAGTTTGCATCACTAAGTTATTCTCGATAGAACATGTCCGCGTCGAGCCAAATTTGCGTCATTAGCGGGAAGTCATGATTTTCTTATTTAAACCGAAGACCAGTAAGACTGATGCTCATCGATGCGCGCAGACACTTACGTAGAGGCTGCTCTTAATTATGAATTTGTCGCGAGTGAATTCAACGCTTCAAAATATATATTAGGCCTTTTGGTCTTTTGGTGGGACCAAATGTGTGTATTGTGTTCTCAAGGGCTTAGGACAAGTGAAATCAACACAGGGGATCTATACTGAACGATATAGATGCGATTGAGTCGATCATTGAAAGAAAAACGATAATTGAATAAAAGAGACAATAAAGTGATTTTCTTTTATGAACGTGCTCGACACCTCATCGCAAAAATGTCAAATCATTCCTGGGAAGTCCGAAATGGGATATCTCAACCCCCCGCTGTACATTCCGGGCTTGGCTCTATCGTTGACGAGGACTCCCGTTCAATAAACAAGATTCGTAGTAAATGGTTTGAAACAATGAACTTGGGTAGTATTTGCGGTTCTGCTATCACTCACACTCACATCGGCGTCATGCGATACACACATTATTGGACATAGACCCGCACTGTGTCGCTGTCTGAATGACTACAAACGTCTCCTGCCAACAATTAGACAATCTGAGCGCCGCAATCCGACCGGCTCACCGCCTGTCTTGTGCACAGCCAGTCGGCGCGTCATCTTTTTTCGGCAGTGGTCAAAAATATGTTTGTCGTGCTAAAGTACTCGCACGACTACTCGTACATAAAACGTCACACCTCGTCATACCGCGCGCAATGCAACGCAACGCAAATGAGCGTGACGCGTACATTTACTCGAAGAGGGTGGCGCAAAACCAACATACCGGCTTTATGACACATTTACGATGACCCCGAAAAATAACGACGCCAGACCGAGATAAACGAAAAGTCGTATGATTCGGACGAGCTTGCACACACATGCAATCAGTGCGGGGAAGTACACAAAAAAGCCCGATATTTGAATTCATGTTTATCGTCGCAAATTATTGGGCTTACAGAGTCGGGCTTTATAGAGCACAAACCGGTCGATCGATCGGTTGGTATGTTTGATATTCCAATGGGATTTTAAACATTGAAACATAAACTGTTTGAACTGAACTGTTTGAATTTGAGCTTGAGTTCGTCTAAATTCTGAGGATTATTGGTGTACGATTTGCTTTTCTAAGAAACATACAACAACGAGTCTAGATGGGTCCAGGCGGTGGAGTTAATTAAAAAAACTGAAAGATGTACGATGAATTGTAGGCTATTTCACTAAGGCGCGAATTGAATAGCATGCTTTTTTAATGGACTTGTGTTTCCAAATACTTTCCCAACATATTGTAATAGATTAAATTAGAATACAAAAATAATTAATGGAAATGGGCTGGAAAATGTCTCATATCATAGCACTAACTGTTTGATATGCTGGATGGTTGGTATGGTTGATATTTCAATGGATTTTTGAACATTTAACATTCATGAGTTTTTCCTCTATAAAGTTCAAACCCGACCCCTTCTATTGCATAATGCACGGCATACGACACCAAATACACGCCTGTTTTGTGTCGTAACACGAATCCAACACAATTATATCAATCCGTTCAATCGGCCAGAGAACACACACACACACACACACACATCGAGTCAAGTTCACCGTTCAATCGATTGCACGACAGTGCTGCGCTTGCACTCGACGCTAATTGCATCGGGCATACGGGCGCACACAAATATGATGGTCAATTGATGGTCGAACTGTGTTAAAGTGAGAGTCCCGCATCCATGCGTAGAAGGGGTTACCAGCCACCATATCGAATACTATAAATTAAAAATCAGCCGATCGCCTAGACGCTTGCATCGACGTCGATTGAATCGAAGCGGCAATAATTTTCGACAACAATTGACGCTCATGTGATCTACATTTGGAATTGACTCTGCCCATTAGCTCGCACGCATCGCCACTCGGCATCGCCACCACCACCACCAGCAGCACCAATGTCGCCATCACAAATGACTTGTCACCCATAATAAGTATCGTATGGATTCGCTTATGCGTCGTCGTCGTCGTCAATCGTTGTCGTCGCCGTCGCTTGGCCAAGGTTCCACTCTACCACGCAAATTTGCGTATATGCGCGCATCGAACATCGACGACGATATGAATGAAACGGTGCTTCGCACGCGCGCGTTCGTTCGAAAACATAGAGAGTGAAGCGCTCGCCCGTCGCCGCACGACAAAAAAAAACGGTTTCGACAAATCGTCGGTTTGGCGCGCGCGTATCGATTCGTACGCTGCCCGAATACTGATGCTCGCCAGTCGCAAGTGCTTGCGAACTCGCGCGCATGTTGATGAACGCACAAGTGGCCAACCAGCCAACGGCAGCCAACGGCACACACGCACAGGTGTTGTTCGGCCATGCGCTTGACATTCAGATTGTACATGCGCACACTTACAACATGTGTAGCACGACACGAACAACAGAGGCGGAAAAAAAACCAGACCAGACCACAGACCTGGGCATACATCACGCGATGCGGAGGAGTGTGAATTCCGAACATGTGTGTGCGAGCGGTGTGTTGTGCTTGTGCTAGATTTTTATGTCAAATTGCAATAGAAATTAGATCGAAATCGCCACTGGCACACAAGTGCAAAAGTCCGCGAGCGTCTGTTCCAGCGCGATATGTTGATCAACACAGCCGCAGTAATGTGTTTTCAATTCAAATTAGCCATCAGCTCTTGCACACGCTCGGGCATTATGTAAATGTGCGCGCGCAACACAATAGGGAAAAGGGTCACGGCTGTATCAGCAAAGGCGAATTAAAAATATTGTTGAAAAACACGAGCGAGGCGAGCAGAACAAAACAACGCGCCGCAAGTGCGCTGCGCGACCGCTTTCGATGAAAAGCATCGTTTGTATGCGTCTCGCGCTCGCGCGAGCAGAATGTAATTTTCTGTTGCGGGCTCTGGCGGCTCGGATGTTTTTATCTAGATGCACATGGCCTCTGAATGACTGAATCACTTGACTTTGCCGCCGCGATGCCGACGATGACGACGTAACGCGCGCGCGCAATGACGCCGATGCACAGCACAGCACACACGAGAAGCACACTCACACCTCCAATTATCCAGCAGCAGCAGCAGCAGCCAGCTGCTGCGTGCTGGTCGAGCACATTAGCACGCATATTATATATATTCAACTTCAACAACGCACAAACCACCACCGCTCACACACGGCACCGTTTCGCGAGGTGTGTGTGTGTATGTGAGTGGTGTGGGTGCGTCGGCGCATCGCATCGTTGTCGTTGTCGCGTCATCCAGGTCGTCATCAAGCGCGTACGTTCGGTTCCGTTGTGCATTTGTCGGTGTACCATAAAATGATATAAGCGAAAGATGACCTATTCAGATATGCGTGCAAGTGCACGTTGCTCGCTCGCGCGATGATAGCACAATCACACACACACACACACACACTGCAATTAAATACTCACGCGCAATGTCTTGCGTCAGGCAGATCTAATTTATTCGCTATCTGGCTATTTTATCTAGGAGTGCGAGTGCGTGTGTGTGCTTCTCAAGTCTCTGAATATAGTAAATCTTCTCTAGCCAGGCTCACACACAACTCACTTCAGCTGTCGTCTGGCATTGATCTCAATCTCGGCGAGGCGGTAATTGATTTCTTGAGTCGCGGTGTCGGTCGGACGGACGCCGTGCGTGCATCGACGCAACAAACATAAAGGGCGTATCCGCGCGCTCGAGATATTTTATACATACAGAGTGCGCACTTTTGTTGAGGTTAGGTGTGTCTGTATGTGTGGGTAAATCGCGAGCGTCTCATTTGCAAATCTCGACACCGACACACACACACACACTCACAGCTGGCTTTAGCACCTGAAAAAGCTGAAAAAGGTAAACATACAACACTCTCGCGCTTGTGCTGTTTGGAAAACCACCAGCAACTATAAATGCAAATAAGGTGCAACACACCAACACATGCGCAGATGTTTTGCTTGCATTTCATACTACACATCACAGATTTGTGCTACACATTCACAAACACACACGAAAAGAGGACGCACGGAGCACCTCCTCACACAGCCAAAAAGGCTCACATCCGTCTCATCATCGTTGCACTCACTTTTCGACGACATGCCGCAGCACGATAATCAGCAGCGCAATCGGAATGGGCCACACCAGATCCCGGTGGTTGGCGTGCTGGACGTCCGGTCGCGAGCCGGGCGCAATGTCCGCCCAGGTGGTGTTCGGCGGCAGCCAGATCGTCGTCGACCAGAACGTCGACAGGGCGCTATCGATGAGACCCATGGCGATGCGATTTCGTTTCTGGGTGTTTGCGGTTTGTTGTGCGTTCTAGCTGCTGCTTGATGTCAAGTGTCGTCGTGATTTTCTCCAGTTTAGATTTTCCGCAACTAGGACACAAAACACATGTCGGTGGGTGACACTACGTCGCGTGGCTGATGACGAGGAGCAGCGAGGAGGGACGCGGAGTCGCGATGAAGTGAAACCGTACCGAGGACGCACCGCACCGAACTGCGATGACCGAACTTTTCAGTCGACGACGGCACAGCGAAAAAATGATCGGACCACTTGAACACAATGTCTGATGTCTGACTGGTTTTATCAGTACGTGCCCCGAAAATAAAGATACGATGAAAAACGAAAAATATAAACGCGTTTGATTGCGGGCGGTTGTGTATGCGCGTGTGTGTATGTGTGCGCGCGCGTTCGTGTGTGTGAAAGTGTTGTATTCGGTATTCGGTGCAATCTTGTGATCTCTCCGTGGGCGCGACGAAACTGTGACTGAGACCAGAGTATCGCCTGACTCTTGCTTGTCGCGTATTGTTGCGCGATGTGTATGTGTGTGTTTGTTCAACAAACGCAGTCTTGGGGTCTGATCGACGCGACGACACCCCCACCCGGAAAAGTGCAGCTGCTGTCGGAGTGGAAAAACTGCGGACCGCGCGACGTGCGACCGACGCGATTGGCTCCTTTCGAACTTTTGCGCTCGGGCGGCGTTTTCGGCGTCGATGTCGATGACGGTTTTTTTTTACGAAGACGGCTCATCTGACATTGCGCTTTGGGCTGGGCATTCGCGACGTTTTGGCGTCGCGCGGATGAGGTTTGGGGTTGCCAGATGGTGTAAAGTTCGAAGTACTAGATTTTGCTTAGAATTAATGTGATTGGCATCACTGATTGATGTGTTTGTTTTGTTTGGATTTTATTTGCAAAAATCACAGATTTCTAATCAGCTGCTGCGGCAGGTAGCAGGTAACTAGGAAAACCTCGCTTGATCGTCCGGCTCCAGATAAACCTGAGCGCTGCCGCAATGTCGCCCAGCGCCACGGTGGCGCCTAACGCAGACGGAACGTCGGCCACCTCCTCGAACATGGCCGCCTTCACGTTCTTCGCCAAACTGCATCCGGGCGACGGGTGCGGCACCAACGGCTTGCCTCTTACGCCCAATTCGATTGCGATCCTGGGCCAATCACAGGTGCTGAAAACGGTACAGCATCCGAACCTGTGCGAGTATCTGGACGTGCTGCGGGGCAAACATGGTGAGTCTAATCTCGATGTAACTAAACAGCGAAAACGCCCCTAACTTTTGTTTATTTGTTCGCCGTCACAGAACGCGTCATCGTTGTCTCCGAATACGCGGGCACGCCGCTCAGCAAAACCACCCTGCACGACCCATCCTCCTCTTCCTCCTCCCCAACCACCCACCACCATCGCATCCGTCGCATCGCCTTCCAAACCGCCAGCGGCCTTGCCGCCCTCCACCGCCACCGCATGGTCCACCACAACCTCGAACCGGCCAACATCCTCCTCGACGACTCCACCGACAATGTCCGCCTCTTCAACTACGGCCTCTTCCACCAGACCGCGGGCGGCCAGTACGTGAGCTTTCCCATTGGCAACGTGCGCTACATGGCGCCGGAGCGAATTCTCGGCTCGGCGGGCAACCCGAAGGCAGACACCTGGGCGTGGGCCGTTGTCGTGGCGGAGTTGCTGTTCGGCCGGCCGCTCTGGCCGCAGCTGAATACGGCGCAGGTGCTGCGCAAGACAGTCTCGCTGACGACGAAAAAGTGCGTGCTCGAGAGGATCGCAAGGGAAAATGACGCGATGGAAGAATACGAAGCGATGGACGGGGAGCTGCGCGATCTATTGGAACGGTGTCTGTCGATTGAGACGGCCAATCGACCGACAGCCCAAGAAATCATCCAGCACCAAGTCTTCACCTCAGCCACTGCCGATCTGCAGTTCACCAAGCCGGCTCCAAACCACCACCAGCACCAACATCGACTCGCCCAATGCCCCCTTCCGGACGTCTACTGCTGGTGGCAGCTCGCCGGCGGCGACGTGCACTCGGAACTGCGGCGAGCCGGCCTCATCCGCTCGGAGCCGCCCATCCTCAAGATGCCCGAGCTCGGGCGGCTGGAGGGCGGCCTGGTCGTGGGCCCGCCGCGCAGCCGCAGCCACATGTTCAACTCGGCGCGAGTCGTGGTCCGATTGAGTTTGGCCGCGCTGGTCGAGCGGCTGGCCGGGGTGCCGGCGCGCGCCTACTATCCGCTGCTGCACACCAAGGGCCACGAATATTCCTTTGGCGAAGCGATGCACGAACTGCCGCTGGTGATCCGCGAGCGGAATGCCGAGTACCAGTTCCATCGGGTGGTGCTGTTCCGGAGGCTGCTGCACGGGTATCCGCATACCAGGGTGGCCATCGAGAGGGAGGCACGAAGGGATATTCCGCCACTACTACGTGGCGCCGTTTGGGCGGCACTGCTGGGTGTTCTGGATTGGGGCGGTCAGCGATATGCAGCGATCGACAAGGAGACGGCGACGCCAACGGACCGGCAGATCGAGGTCGACATTCCGCGATGCCATCAGTACGATGAGCTGTTGTCGGCGCCGGAGGGGCATCGGAAGTTGCGCAGGCTGCTGAAGGCCTGGGTGCAGGCGCATCCGCAGTACGTGTACTGGCAGGGACTGGACTCGTTGACGGCGCCGTTTTTGTATTTGAATTTCTGCAATGAGGAGCGCGCGTTCTTGAGTTTGTACGCGTTCATACCGAAGTATCTGCATTGGTTCTTTTTGCGCGATAATTCGGCGATTATCAAGGAGTATTTGTTCAAGTTTTCGCAGCTGACGGCGTTTCATGAGCCGCTGCTGGCGAAGCATTTGGCGGAGATCAGTTTCATACCGGAGCTGTTTGCGATACCGTGGTTCCTGACGATGTTTTCGCGTGAGTGCAATTTGGGAGTGTTCGTACATTTCCTTTCTGCAATAACCACGATTTGTTCTTCACAGACGTCTTCCCGCTGCACAAGATCATCCATCTCTGGGACAAACTGATCCTCGGCGACAACTCCTATCCGCTGTTCGTCGGCATCGCCATTCTGCAGCAGCTCAAGAACACGCTGCTTGCTTCGGGATTCAATGAGTGCATTCTGCTGTTCTCCGATCTGCCCGACATCGTAATGGAAACGTGCGTGGTGGCGTCGCAGCGCATGTACGCGGGCACCGCGAAGAGCATTTCGTTCCGCAAGCACGTGCTGCCCGATGAGACCAAGAGCCCAATGGCGGATGGTGAATTTGACATCTGCGACATTGGGTTGGAAGAGCTGCGTTCGGAGATGTGTCCGCGCATCTCGGCAAACGATGTGTTGAGTGCTGTTCGTGATCGACCCGATTCGCTGGTGGTGCTGGATTTGCGGACGGCGAGCGAGTTCAGGCGCGCGCACTTGGCGCATAGTGTAAATGTGCCGTTTGGAGGAGTGAAGATGGAGGCGGAGATCGGCGGCGATGGAGGCGCCGGAGGTGAGACGATGGCGTTGGGCGTGGATGGATGCAGTGCGGACGTGCCAGATCTGGCGGTGCGGATGAGCGGCAAGTTGGTGGTGGTGATGAGCACGGTGCACGAGCAGACGGTGAAGGTGAGCTGTGGTTTTGGGTTTGACTATACGGATGGATTTATAATTGTGATGGTTTATTTTTCTTTGCCGCGCAGTTCAGTAAATTCCTGGTCGATTGCGGAGTGCCACAGGTGTGTACGTTGCACAAGGGCTTCAATATTCTGCACTCGGTGGTGCCCAACATTCTGGTGACATCGTAGAGATCCGAGAGTTGACGAGGAAGGCGACTACGTTATAGCATGTACGACTAAAGAACGTAACAAATTGACGTGATTATATACACCTAAACTTCGATGAACGAGGGAAAAAATAACCGATGTTATTGTATCAAACAATTGGTTTTTTGTAATTCATTGAAGCTGACGAAACAAATCAAATGTACACGAAATGTGCAACATAATAACAGTCGTTTCGTGCCAGCTTCGAACATATCCCAGGTTTGTGTATGGATTTCTAAGGAACGTATTTGCCATGTTTTTCAAGGTTCAGGTGCATATTCAAGGTATACCTGAGTGTATACGAAATAACTTGTAGATCTTCAGACTGGCTCTCATTGGCGCATATATTTCACACTATTGGAAATATATACATTCACAAAAGCGACTCGGCCTCACCGATTGTGTGTGTGTGTGTGTGTTCATGTGTTTGGTGTGCGTGTGTTCTTATGCAAAATGATGGGACTTTGGGTTCAACGAAACCGATGATTATGAGCTCACAGACCGCCTCGACCCCGTCCGCCCGTCGGTCCGCCCTGCCAAGGTCCTCCTCTGCCGCCTTCGCCTCGCCCAGCGCCACCTCGGCCGCCCCTGTCGCCGCCTCCGCCAGGCGGCCCGCCTCGTCCTCGGCCTCTCGAAGCTGTTGCGAAAAATCGAAACAATAAGCAATGGTTACTCGATTGAACATTATGAACTGAATGTGTGTGTACACTATTAGGAAATTTATTATTATTCGTTCAATGCCTATTTTTTATAACAATTCGATCCGAATCGAATTTGTCTTTGCTGATACAAAATGCTAATATTAAATTACATGGAATTAAGAAAAATTCAGTTCATTGAGTAGCCAGTTCTGTGCAAATAATCCCCCAAATGTTAGGAATCCCTTTTAATCAACCCCCGTCCACACTCACTTTGCGCCCGAATCATCGCCGATTTGCCTCGTCCGGCCGTGCCCGTTTTTGGCCCCTGCTTCTTGAACATCGGGGCGTTCTTCAGCATGTCGGGCAGAATCATGAAGCGGATCTTCGAGCCCCGGATGTACACCGTTTCCAGATTGGCGGTGCGCCCGTCGCGATAGGTGACGGTGATCTGGATCATCTGGCAGTTCATGTTGTCCTCCGCCTCGATCAGCTTGCCGCGATAGACCTCGCCGGTAATGGTTTCGCAGGTGACGATGTGGCCCTCGGCCTCGTGCAGCACCTTGATGGGGACGCCGATCGACATGGTGGTGGTGGGGGAATGTGTTTCGCGGTGGGGCGAGGATTCGAGTTCGAGGACTCGAAAAACAACAGAATTGTTCGCGACTGCAGCGAGAAGCGAAAACAACAGTAGTTCGTAGTTCGGCAAACGTTTGCAGGTTAGTGTTTGTGCGGGATGCCGCGCGAAAGAGTGAAAGAGCGCACACATAAATAATACAAAATGATGGCGGCGCCACTGGACTTGGACCGGTCGGTGCGATGTTTTGTTGTTGGATGGCTGTCAAAAGTTTGGCGGCGATGCTAAAAGCTTTGGCAGGGCTGCTGCGAATGCAATCGGAATCGAGCGTATAACGGCTGAAATGGAATGAAACGCTTTTCACAGAATTTAAATGTCTGCTCATTTCTTGCACACTATTTATTTACTCAATGAATTAAATTGGACTAGGAGTTTGGGCTAATTTTTTATATAATTAAACTAGACGACAAGAACATTTTAAAACAGTTCGTATGCATTTTGAGCTCATATGTAGTTTCGAAACTAGTATAAATAAGGTGGTAGGGTTACATATTTGAATTGTATTTTATTTGCAAATGATAACAGTCAATCGACATGTGTCCAAACTAAACACCAACTCAATCCTACATCACTCATATCGTCCGAGAAGTGGGTACATGTCGATGGGCATCAGTTAATATTCTACAGTTTTGTCATGAGGGTTATCTCTAAAGAGTTGCAGGCAGTTGAAGTCGTCATATTTTGATACTCAGATACAAAAACCCAACCTTGGACTGCTCATAACTGTTGCCAGTCCCATTGGCAAGAATCCTGAAACACGTATATCTTTATTTTTCATCTAGTTTCTACCCTGTAAGGGATTCTTTCATTGCTTCCATCAACTCCGTACTCTTCCCTTGCATTTATATTTCTATAAGAGACGCCAGTATGACTCAATAATATTGATTTATTATTATTATTATTGTTCTTTATTGGTATATACACAACAATATAAATTACATATATTTAGTGTATAGTTAAACCGCTGTCTTCGAGTTGTAGAGGATGCTGCAGCGAGAGTGTGTCTGCTTTAGTGTGCGTGTGTCAATGATGTGTGAGAATGTGACTTAGGTGTGAGTTTGTTGATAGTACTGATTGGGTTACTGAGTTGTGTGAGTAAATACAGGGTTTTAATTCTGAATATGAGTTCGAATTTGTAGTGTGATTGGTCGACTAGCTCATGTGATTGGTTCAGGATGACATGATGATTAAATTACATGATTATTAGTGATATTACATTACGGTCCCAGCTGGGGACGCGTTTATCCTGAGGTTGATCGTAGAGAAGTCTTCAATTTCGATGTGAACGCCTTGATGCTACTGGTACACTTGCACTCTGGGGGAAGTTGGTTCCAAAGCCGGATTCCCTTGATGAAGAACATTCCATCGTAGGCCACATGTCTGTTTCGTAGGGGGTTCAGATTCAGCAGCCGACGAGACCTCGAGTGAACCAGACGCTCGCTCAGGAAAGGTGGGTCGCTTCTCTGTAAGATTGTGAAAATTTGACGACATGTAGCTTGGTTGAAGTGTTGTTCGAGGGAGCAGCCAAGAATATTGTTTTTGTATTGGCTGATGTGGTCTCTGTATTTCAGACGGTAGACGAATCTGGTGCAGGAGTTCAGTGTACTTTGTATTTTGTTTAAAAGGAGGCTAGTTAGGCTAGAGTACACTGTACTCCCATATGTTATGATTGGCACAATTAGAGCTTGAACAAGCCGAAGGCGAGTGCCAAGGGGCAGTGCCCAGGCAATTTTGCGTAGTCTGCTTAACGAGCCAAGTACTGAATTACACATCATTTTGACATGGTGGCCCCAATTGAGGCGTTCGTCAAACCAGATGCCAAGATTCTTGACCGTTGGTGAGAATAGTATGGCTTCATTATTGAGCAAGAGATTAGGCCAGTGGCTTGTGTCGAGTTTCTTCCTGGAGAAGAGAATCGAAGTTGATTTCTTTGGGTTTAGAACTAGGTCATTATCACATGCCCAATGGAAAGTGCGAGTCAAGTCCTGATTGAGTTGGTCTACTAGAGATGGACCTTTATCTATGGGACAAGTTGCAAGAAGTTGCACGTCATCCGCATATAAGTGACATCTGGAGTTCTGGATGAGCTCCGGGAGGTCATTGATGTAGATCGAGAACAAAAGGGGTCCAAGTACAGATCCTTGAGGAACACCTTTCGTGATCATGACTGAATCGGAAATATCTTCAGACTGAGCTACGAATTGGTGTCTTCTTCCAAGGTATGTTTCCATCAGCCTACGTGCACTGGATGAGAAGCCAAATTTAGTAACAAGCTTCCGAAGAAGGGTGTCATGGTTAACTGTATCGAACGCCTTAGAGAAGTCAAGTAAGACCAGAATTCCCATTTCCCCATTATCCAAGCTTTTCCTAAGGCTTTCTGACACATCGAGCAATGGAGATACGGTGCTTCTATTAGGACGGAAGCCCGACTGCCAGATAGTTAGTAGCTGATTATTGGCGTTATGGACTTGAATCTGGTCAGCAACGATGCGTTCAAATCCTTTGGAGAGGTACGACAAGATACTGATCGGGCGATAATCGCTTGGAGCTTTGGGGTTTGATATCTTGGGGATCGGAATGACTTTAGCAATTTTCCAAGAAGCAGGAAAGTTAGAGCAGGTCAATATTGTGTTGTAGATGTGAGTGATGTAGATAGCAATATGCGGGAGAATCATTTTAACAAATCTTGGCGGAATGTTATCATTTCCCATTGCGTTGGATTTAATTCCTAGTAGTGCTTTCAGTGTCGTATCGACTGTGATGTTATGCATTGATAGCGAGGACTCAGGAACATTTTCCGGAGCATTTTCCGGAGCATTTACAGCGTGTGTGCGTGGAGCGACAGATCCAATGAAGTGGGAATTCAGATCAGTGGATGTGACGGCACCATTGCACTTGGAAGAATCTTTGTAGCCTAGCTTCGCAATGTTGCGCCACAGCTCCCTGCTGTTCAAGCTAGGTGAAAACTGGGAGCTGTACCGCTCTTGCATAACATCTGTCTCCATACGGGTCGTGTCGTCTCTCAATGTCTTGAACAACTCCCAGTCCTCAGATCTACCATGTCTACGCCAGCGTTTGTGTGTCATGTCACGCCTAAGCTTTAGTTGGTCTAGACGGATATTTCTGACAACAGGAGGCTTGGTGCGTAGCTCCTTCAAAGGAACATGTTCGTTAAAGAGGCTTAGCACCAGTGAATTGAATGTTAGAATCTGGTTCTCTGGGTCTGGGAGGTAGTATATTGAGTCCCAAGGAAGCAAGTACACATCGGTTAGTAGTGATTGCTCACAAATATTTTTGTAATCACGGTAGTATGTTCTGTTGTTTCCAGCAGGTTCAATTAGTACATTAAACGAGAGAACAATCATATCATGATGAGATATTCCAGGGACGTCCAACTGATCGAACATGAGAATTCGGTCAGAACTGTTACTGACAAAGAGATCAATACACGTTGGAGTGGAATTGGGCATGAAGTGAGTAGGGTGTTTGTTTATGACTACCGATCCTGACTGACTCAGAAGCTCAGTGAAGCACTGGGTTGATGTAGTTTCCTGCAGCATATTCAGATTAAAGTCACCAGTGACAATGATCTCCTCATTGCTAGCATGATTCAGGACACTGATTAGTTGTCTGAAGTCACCAGGAGCGTCAGGTGGTTTGTAAACACATCCTATCAAGACCGAACTCTGTCTCGAGCGTACCTCAGCGAATAGGTATTCCAATGGAGAACCCTTCGTCGAGGCATACCTTAAGGCATAAGTAAGATCAGATCTGATGTAGAGAGCAACACCCCCACCCCGACACTTGTCAGGTCTCTCACGGTCATGCCTTACTAGGTTAAATCCCGGGAGGTTCACCATTTGATCAGAATGGGTTTTATTGAGCCATGTCTCGGAGACACAGATCACTTGGAGGTTGGAATCAGTGATTAACTCACGGACGCATTGTATCTTGGGGAAGATACTACATGCATTTATATGGCACACATTCAAGTTGGTGGGCTTGTCATTGAGCATGGCACGCAACACTACATTGCCAATATTCGCAATATTTGGCATATGTTGGTGAGGCTCATCACAAACCGCTGAGTCTGATGGTAGTTGCTGATGATAGTTGCTGTGTTAAGTATTTTGATTGGTAGTTGGAGGGTAGTTGAGTTTTTAGAGGTAAGTAAAGTTAAAAGGTAAGTTAAAAGGTAAGTTAAGTTAAAAGATAAGTTAGAAGGTAAGTAAAGTAAGTATAGATTTAACAAATTATCATTAAGTAGGTATTTATATTTCAAAGTATAATGTATGTAGTTTAATTAAACATTCAATCCTTATATATTTAGTTTTGCGGTATTCGGGAGATCAAGGGGGAGAAGAGTCGCAGCAGAAAAATCAGGCACTGAGTATCAGAGAGAACTATTTTGAATTATTTGATTTGTTTTTGTTCTTCTTGTTGTTCTTTTTCTTGTTCCTCTTTCCGCCGGAGCCCAGGGGCGCGCTACTGGAGCCAGACGATTCCATCACTGGGATGTCATCGGCCGACTCCCGCAGCAGCGCCTCCAAATTCGCGACATCATGAATAGCGTGCTTCTTTTTGTTCAAAAGAGTGACGAACACAGTGCCGTCTCTTATTTGCATCTTCGAGATCTTCTCCTCCTTCAGCACCCGCGCCGCATATTTTCGGATGACTGAGTTTCTGTACGTCAAGTTGTCAGTGACGAACAGTTTGTCGTCACCTGTAAACCCGACGCTTTTGAGGGTCAGGTTGTCCTTATTCGCGATGAAGCAACGCAGGAACGCTCGGCGGAGAGCGACGGTGGCGAACCGCATGAGCAACAGGCCCGTTGGTAGTGCGTGAGCGTATTCAAGAGGGAAATCAGCTGGCCGCGCCTTCACCTGCGTGAGGATCTTTGCGGCCAGCTGGAGGATGGCAGCTGGCGATTCAGTCGTGAGCGGAATGCCGTGCACGATGACATCACTCAACCGCCGCAGCCGCTCAACCTTATCGTCCACCAAGGCACAGTCAAGGCGAAGCGCTGCCTGCTCAGCCCTCAACGACTGCAGATCCGCCTCATACGAGGCCGACCCAGCAGCCGCAGACTCTGAAGCAGCAAGCGCCCTCTCTGCTGTCTCCTGCGCCTTATCCGCCTTCGCCTCGGATCTCTCAGTTGCCGACAGCGCCTTCTCGGCCATCTGCCGTGTCTGAACGCCGTCAGCCAGCGCCGCATCCATCTTCGCATCCATAGCGTCCATTTTGGCGTTGGTGGAGTTTGTGTTCTCCACTTGCGACGTCATCATCACCAACAGACGGTCAAGCGTCGCCACAGGCACCTCGGACGAAGTGTCAAGACGCGCGTCAAGACGCGCTCTCTTCCCCGACTGCTCACGATGCTCGCTGCTGCTCCTTTGCGCACCAGTGAGGCGCGCGTTCAGCGAAGCAGGGCGCCTGGGCGCACCGCTCAAATCGAGCGAGGCACTGGACACCGTGGGCGTGGTGTGAGCAGCCGCGAGCGCTGAGGAGCGCTGCAAACGACGGAGCTCATCCTCCTCATCCGTCAGCTCCGTCATCGGGCTCTTATGCCGCAAGGCACGAATCTGGGGGGGGAGTGCGCTGCAGCATACGCTGAGGCTCGAACACCATGTCAGCGTCAACAACCCTACAGAGCAAAGCGTTAAAAGCTGCCAACATGACCACATGACCAGAGCGCGCGATGATCCGCCAACCAATCCCCAGCGGTCACTCAATGTCCACGCCCATCGCCACCAGACGCCGATCACTGCTACCACCGTCCATCACTCGACCACGCATTCAGGTGCGGACACATCCCGCGCCAAGCACCCCGGTGCATCCGACCGGCAGCGCCCACCCAAGCGTGCCTCACCTACATATGCAAATGCAGACAAAGCACACCAGAATGAGCTCCGCCGAACAGACACACCGGAATACCCCGCACGACACGAATCCGCCCAAAAACACGAAATCGAGCACCCAACAGCAGCAACCGCGACCAGCGCCAGTGACGCCAGACACGACCATTTCAGACACCAGACCTGGGCCCTGTTTCTGATAAGCAAATTTTGCAATTTGGCATTTCGCATTTGCAGTTTCTGTTTCCCAAACGCAAAAGAA
>JANTBZ010116507.1:239-16045 GCA_024741255.1 Exechia fusca | reverse complement strand
AGCATAACTTTTCTACGGATTGTCTTAGAACATTGAGCAAGTACTTAAATTTAATGTAATGGAATTATGCACAAGTCCAAACAAAATTACGAAAATCTTTGTGGTTTTTTGGTTTTCAGGGTCAACAGTAAAGAACCCACCAATAGAGTAGGTTGATATTAGTGTTTTCTCAACAAAACTGCATCATTACAAATCTTGTGCCAAATATACATGTTTCAATTTAATGAGCTAGGCTAGTAATTGAGGAACAAATATCTCACACTTATTAACCATATACAGATTGGCTCAACATATCTCACACCGCCAAATGTGACTTACTCAGAATGATCCAATTGTTCGACCAAGCATATCGCCACCAACGACGACAACGTCGGCATTTCAAGGTATTGTCAGGCTTGGAAGCTAGTAGTGTATGCTTAAAAAATCAAGCACACTCACTTACACACACACAATTAGAGAAGCATATAAATCTTGATGATAAACCGTATGCAATCGTGGTGCTACGCATCGCTATGTGGCGATGTGCATAATGCCCGAGAGGCATATACAGACATTATCAACGCGCAAGCGCTCTTCACTTACTCAGCGAGTGAACTTAATTGTGTCAACTATGCAGAACGATGCGCGACGGTTCGGCGGAAGAGTGCTGTTTATCTCGCCAGACAGATCACATGCTCGGTCTCTGCATTTAACATTCAATAAATCTGACCCGTCGCTAACCCGCACCGCACCACCGACGCCGCAAACGACCACCAGGTGACGAGAAGATTCATTGTCCGACGCATTAAATGCGCTCGAACGCGGCTCAGTCCTTTGCTGTGTGTGGCAGCTCGCATGTAAGCAAAATGGGAAAAAATTACACGTGCGCGCATATTCGCAAGCGCAGCATGGGCGAGCGCACGCAAGCACCACCGCCAGAGTGGATAATTTACATGCCAGAGCGCCCCTTGTGTGGACGGACGGAATCGCAGTTGTTAATGTCTTTGCTTGGGCGCGCATGCAAACTGTTAACTGTGTCGCAGAAAACTGTAGTGCGTGCGTGCACATGCGCATGTTCGTTTTAACGACAGAACGACGGCGGCGGCTGCCGCGGCGTTGGGCGACACATTTACGCGCCGAGGATTTATTACATTCGCGGGTATGCGTGCGTGCGTGCGCTCGCCGTTGGGCGCACACGCACACGCTTTATGTTGTATGCAAATTATTAAATGAACTATTTCAAGCCGCTTGCTCTGGCCGTCGACGACAGTAACAACGGACGACGACCACGCCGGGCTTTCAAGTCTGATGGCGATGGCGTCGTCCAGGCCCGTAGCTAGCCTGAATATTTTGAGGGGTTTCACGGGGGCGCTGGGCATATTAGATACGAGCATAAAACATATTTTAGAACAGTCGATCTATTCATATCACGAACACCCGAAACTTGACGACTATGCTAAGATCATGGTGAAAGTTGTTAAAGTGGTTATCAAGAACACCACAAATAATGTAAAACGCGACCCGGACACACACTATAACAAATGAGCAATTAGCATAGAACTTCCTTACTAACAATTTATGTCAACGGCAGAATCCTAAACTGAATTGGTTCTGCTTATTATAAACATGTATTCGACCATAATCACATTCTTTGCATTCTTTGCATGGATTTAGGAATCAATACATCGTTTCGAAGCTCGTAAGGACATCGATTTGTTTTCTAGATTTTATAAAAAATCTAGAATTCGACTGATAAACTAAAAATTTGCGTCTACTAAGCTGCTTCCGCAGATAATAGGCTAGAGATTTATTTTCGAGTGGGCTCGAGAAAGTTTTGAGGGGGCTGAGCCCCGAACGGGACCTACGGGCCAGGCGTCGTGTCGCTGCGTGCTGATTTTGCTGCGTGCTGGCGACACGGAGCGAAATAAAACGAGTTCAAGTTCGAGATCCGAAACGGGGAAGGGGACGACGACGACGACGACGATTGACGATGACGACGCCTCGCTCGTATCATGTTCATACGTTCAGCTTGCGTGCGTGCGCGCCGCTGCTTTGTATGTTGGCTGGAGGTGAACGGACGCTCGGCGATGCTCGATGCGCCGTCGACGTTCCATCGACGACGACGATGCGGAGAGGCGCATATGCGCTGCATCGGCTATGCGGATGGATAAGCTTGACTTAGCAGCAGAATCGCGCGCGTCAGCAGTTTTCCTTGCGCTGCGCGCATTTCATGCTCCAACGAAGAAGATATGTTGTGTACGCTTGAACACAGGCAGGGTGGTCAAATTTGAAAGTTTGTTGTATTGAATTGATTTCTTATTTAGTCTTGAACTCGGATATCTTATTCACCCTTCCTTTTAGTGTTTCCAACTAACGGAGCTTTTAGTGTTTCCTCCTGAGCTTCAATGTGAGGTAAATGGTCTACTACCGTAGGTCATTAATTTGAAACATGCTTTAAAATTGAAAAAAAAATGTAATGCTGTTTTGTGCACAGTGCAATTACCTTCCATTTCAGTATTTGTTTATTGTTCTAGGTTGAACAAGTACAAAGTTATGTCCTAAAAACCGTTGACGAAACACGGTTATTTTGTATTGAGAGTAAAAGTACACAAATGAAATTAAATGGAACTTGTGCACAAAGACCTCATCATCCGTAAAATGTTACGAACATCGTTGTGGTTGTTTGGCTTTCAGGGTCATCACTACAGGCTCCACCATTAGAGAAGATTTAATCGTGGATACTAGAGTGGTATTTTAATTACTCATTACAGATCTTGTGCCAGTGTCCCTTCTCCTATAATCCGAATAATAAACTTGTTGCAATTTAATGAGCTAGCCAAGTACAATTGAATCAATTATCTTGGACTGGACAGTCTGAGGATTTTATTATGCATGATGTTCAGTATGGAAGTCGTCGGCTTACTTTGATGTATAATTTCGATGGGCCAAGTTAATATGCCTAAACTGTATACCGTTTAAAATGTTCAAACTCCCCTAACATCTGCCGAACAAAACAGATCGTTATAAGATACGATGACGCTATATCGCCCAATAGAGAGAGACTACTCCAAGTACATTGGGATTGGGACCATAGCACCAACGCATCGATGTCAAACATTAACATGTGCAATAAAAACCAGATTCTATCTTGAAACCCGCGTTATTGGTATTCTGTGCGGCCTTTGTCCTACAAATTTATGCTCCAACAGAACAGTTATAATTCGACCACCCTTCACTCGCCGTTCGTCCCGTATCTCGGCAGAGCAGCAGACTTGTGTGTGTGTGTGTGTGTGTGTGTGTGTGTGTGTGTGTGTGTGTATATGTGAATGTGCGCTGCGTTTTATTTGTGAGCGGGCGCGCGCGCACTTGCTTTTATATGGCCTCGCGAGTGCACTGTTCCGATGGCGCACGAATGCCCACGAAAGATTTCCCGTCTATTCGCCCCAGCACACATGTGTGCAGCGCACACACACACACACACAGTCAAATTTAACGGGAATTATTGCGCGCGCGATCATACACATATACAGTCGAGTATACAGGACGGCATGCTTTGCGCGATCGCATACACTCTGAAGATTTCGATGCACTCGTAGGTGCCTCGCACATCACGTATACTATGTGAGCTACTCTCTTTATGCGCTACACATAATACCAGCCACAACCGCACACACAGAACACACCAAATGGGTGTACTTTGAGGCACTGCGCGCGAAATGTGTGTAATATGTGTGTGGTGTATGTGAGAATATGTTGCTGTATGCCGCAGTGCGGTGTATTTATGCACGCTAGAGTGCTGTCGATTATTCGCTAATTCGCCAACGGATTGAATGCAAATCAGGCCTAGTTGATTGTGTGCGGTGTGTGAGTGTGTGTCTATGGCTGTGATTTGGTGGCGGATGTGCTGCTGCTTTAGCATACGACAAGACGCGCAGACCGCATTCGAACAGCACATTATCTCACAACCACCCACACTATGCAACATACAACATTATGTATATGTTGTAGTATATTTGATGCTTTGTGCACCAGCTCTTGGCTGGCCCAAAAACACGCCCGCCCAACCGTACGTGTGCATTGGTGTGCATTCGTTCATTCTATGCTCTCAGTGCAGCATGCACGCCACATGCACGCCACATGCACGATCGCGCGCACTTCAACGGGCGCGCGCGCGCGCGCATAAAAGGTGCAAATCATCGCGCATTGAGCGCATGCATCTCGCACGTAATGAGCACATCATCATCTCACAATCAGCCGCAACAGCAGCAGCGGAGAAGAAGCCACAGGTTGCACGTCTGCATGTCGGGGCGGTCGACGAAGACGACGCGGACGCCGCGGACTGACAGCAGGCAACATATTATCGCCAGATCGGGTTTTCGTCGGATTTGGTTGGCTCGTTAAAGAGTTGGGTCGTAAAATATATGTGCGAGTGAGGAGTGAGTGTGTCGGTGGTGATGATGGCAACGTAGAAATACTAGTGCGCTTAATTTTATACGAGTACGTTTTAATGACGGGCAATTATGGGGGGTACACGACGAAGACCGCACACACACACACTTGCTAAATGAACCTAAGGCTGCACAGTGCACTTCGTCATGTCTTCGTCGATGCACGCAAACATACACATATACATATATGTACTAGGATAATACCCTTGAGATCTTAGTAGGCTATAGCTCGTTGTAGAGTCATTGATTGACAACATGATTCAAAAACATTTTAATGGTTTGGACATCTGGGAACAATATGCAATCGGTATAAAAGTCCATAGTTCATATCCAAGAGCCTTCAATGCTCATGGAAGATATCATGTTCGATGTCTGAAAATTTCGTTGTGCGGACATTGACATTTATCGTCTGCCTGGGACTGACTTTACTGGAGAAAAATATAATTCACTTCTGTGGTGTTGATAATGTAGTTCCAGAACAGGATTTTGAAGAGTTTAAAGTTTTCCAGGGCCCCTGGATTTATGGTGAATTATATGGAATGCAATTAAACAAAGAAAAGAATATGTTTTTGGGTTTATCATGTAACGTACATTACTCAGTAATAGCATCATTTCGTTAAAAAAAATAACATAAAACATATTCCTATTCATTTATTCAACGAATGAAAGTTGTAAATTTTTTAGTACAATTCGCCAGTATTGGAAATGTTCACCAACATTAAAGGACGATCACGATTTGTTTTAAAACGCATGCGGCTAACGTATTATACTAAAAGTGCATTCAAGAAATATAAGAAACATTTGCCGGTATGTCTCGCCCTTTGCAAGCATCGCTTTGAATTTCATTGAATAAATAGAATATGACTTGGACATGGATTGCCTCGAAGGACCGACTATCCTTTTGGCCAGCTATCTGGAAATTCTTCAAGAAATGCCAGAGACGTGGACCGCTCGCCGGATGTGTGTTTTTGTTTCTCGTCAACATTCTGCAACCTCAAGGGTATGATTCTTATATTGCTACCAGCCGCGACTAGACTAAACACTTTGCACAGCACATCTCCGCCAGCAAGGACTGGTTTATGATGTGTGGTGGCAGCATGCGGCATAGTATGCAAATTCCGCCAATGCGGTCCATTCTTTATGACGATGGCGGCGCGTCCGTGTGCGTGCTCATCGAGTGTGTGCAAGCTGCGCATTTTCGACGTTGCATAATTACCCGCTCGTCAGCTTTCTACACATGCACATAAACCTCAATCTTCCTCTCCCCGCACTTACCTTCGTCTCCAGCGCATCCGCACCGCCGGCCGCCGCCGCCGCCACGGCCACCGTGTCAGCCGTGGTCATCGCCTGCGCCGTCGTCGGCGGTCGTTTCTTCGTCTTCGTCGTCACCGCCGTCTCGCGCTGCTGCTCGCTCGCCTGCAGACTGTCCACAATCGAGGTGGTCGTAATATTGCCGAATATCACCTCGGTATAGTTGTCCGTTTTGGTGGCCACGCTGGAGGCGACCGGTCGATGGGCGGAGCCGGCGGCGGCGTTCACGATCAGCTTGTACTTGTGCTTGTCGGCGATGCCGCTGCCGATGTCCGCCTGCGGAGGACTGCTGGTCGTTGGGCGTGGGCGCACTTTGATCGTGGTGGCCGCCCCGGACTTGCCGCCGGCCGTGTACTTGACCTTGGTCTGGCGCACCTTGCTGTCGCGACCCTCTTCGATGGCTGGGAGCAGACGGACGGATTCGGCGGAATCATCATCGTCTGAGTCGTCATCGTCGATGTCGCCCAATTCCTCCTGCTGCTGCGAAGCGGCCTCCGCCTGCTGCTGCTGCTGCTGCTGGAGTTGTAGCTGCTGCTGCTGCTGTTCGCTGGCCGCCAGCCCACTCACTCGAGCCACCCGCTCGACGATCTTCTTGAACAGTTGCTTCTGCTTCTCGGAGAACTTGTTCGTGTCCATGTGCAGCAGGTCGCCGAGTTCTCGGGCAGCGGGCACGGCGGCACTGTTAGGCGTAGTACCTGCTGCGCTGTCATCGCCATGGCCATCGAGGGCGACCTGCGCCTCGGGCAGCAAAGCATCCGCAGCAGCTGCTGCAACATTGTCAACACTTGGCTCGACGGCGGCGAATTCTCGGCCGACGCGCGCACGTCGATGGAACTGCTGCTGCTGCTGCTCGACCGCTGTGCCGTGGCGCAGATCGTTGCTGGCATGCTGCGCAAAGCCAGCGGCGCCGAAGCAGCGCTGGACGACGGCGCAGCAGCAAATCAGCGCGATCAGCAGCAAATGCGTTGAGACGTGCATTGTGCAGCGGATTGGTGTGAATGCGGTGCACTCGAGAGAATGTCGATTTGTTGGCTTCGAAGCGCGATCGCGATCAGCAGGTGAACGGGAATTGGGGCACGCGAATCAGCGAGTCTGGATGAAACACGAACAACTTAACACAACCGGCTACTGCTCGTATGATCGTACAACCAAAATAAACAACTACGATCTAACACAAAAGTGTCTCACAAACGAAGCGTCCAAAGTGCCCCCAAACACTGAGAAGCGCCCAAGAACGCACTGCGATCGGCGAACAGACACACTCACTCAACCACACACACACACACACACACACAAAGCAGATCGGCGGATTCTAGTCGACGACGGAGGAGGAGGATGAGCGAGGTCTGCACGGCTCAACGTATCCAACACAAATGCTCCAACCGGGCGAGCTCACAAGTCTACTAGCTAGAGTGCTCTGGCTGGTTGCTGCCACAACGACGAACGGCCGCCGCGGTCGCGCAGATTGGTTGCGGCTAGCGCATTCACTCGGTGTGCGCGCCAGTCTTTGCGGTGGATTTAGTTGCGCGCAAGCGCGCATGCGCAACGTTGGCGTGCTGGCGTGCGCGCTGGATTAAAGGTACTCGGGTGAGCGTGCGCGCACCGCGCTTTCAGACTGCTAGCAGCACACAGCGTACAAGCATTTGCAATCGGCGCGCAGGCGCAAGAAGAGTTCTTCTTCAATAAATCTCGCGTGAGACGCGCTCGATGTGCGCTAGCTAGTGCTAGGCGCACTCGATGCGCCGCTACGATGTTTTATGTGGAATATGCAGAGGCCCGGAATTTTGTGGGCGATTGTGGCGATTTTATGTTAGGAACAAGGTTTTAAGACGGTGTTGAAATATAAGCTCTAAAAATTATCTCATACATGAATCTGGATAAATTTCTCCACCCACTGATTTCCTCGTTTTGAGGGTTTGCAATCGCTCTAAACCACCTTGAAAGGTCGCGATTAGCATTAGGAATAGCTCAACAATTGTAACCTTATATAGAAAATGTTCTCGATGCAGCTTTGTCGCACAAGCTACATGTAGGGTACAGTCGCAGAGTTGTAAATGTCGAAAATGCTCGAGCTGGGCTCCAGCTACCTATTTGTCAATAATCCGAAATTGACAGTGTATTTTGTGCTTGCAAAATAAAACGCGTTAGAGAAGTCCAACTATCTTTATAAGCACCGACGAGGGAATTTCAATCGAAGAAGTTCGGTGTATTTGAGTTCTAAATCAGTTGTTGGTGATTGCTTTGACTTTGAGCAGCCCATATGTGATTTTTAAGAACATTGAGTGAACGTTTTTTAAATGGATACAGTAACGTTCGAAAATCTATAATGAGTTCCATTGAGTACTTTAGCAACGAAATCAGATATGAATCGTGACGCATTTGATATGTCCGGTAGAAAATGATGTTTCAAGATTCAAGAACCTGCCAAATGTTACAGAATTGCGATAATAAATTGATAGAATCTTCTACCATTCAACGTGTACAATTAATTGATCCACTTGAATCCATGATTACAAACAGAGTAGATACCCCTGCATTCGGACACATTCTAAATTTAACAATCGACAAAAAATGTAGAAGGAATGGTCAGATTGTAATGCTTTTTGGAACATGGGTTATTGTAGTCGATATTTTGAGGTGTGCGGAAAAACCAAGCCGCCCCGTGTATGTGCGTGCTTTTATACAAAGCAAGCTAAAAGGGCGCGAACTATGCGCGTTAAAACCGTGTAAAATTGTACGTGTGAAATATCGCATTTTCGTGTTGGTGTGTATGATCTGACTGCTCGAAAACATGAGCTTTACACATGAAGCTCCCGATCTATATTTCATTCGGCGACGCGGACACTTAGCGCACGTCATACATGCTCCGTATATCATGAGATTTTTTTCTGAATTTGTCTATGCATTTGTTGATCTTGGAAAACAGCGATAACGTAGCAAGATTGATTCTTACGAAAAAACGATGTTCTACAAACTTGAAGAACGAGACATGATCTACAGGGGTCGAGGTATGAAGTGTTACTCCGGAAAATCCTTATAACTCGCTCATTTTTGAACATTTCAACTTGATTTTCTAGCACTTTATTGTACACTTCGTCATTAATATTTCATCTTAATTTTTCATGAGACCCATTTTTAACCCTTTTATGGCTCATAGAATTGCGATTAACGTATGTTTCGCTGCACGATCGACGTGTATCGACGTGTATTGGAACAGTCACCGATTCTCGATTAAATATGGACCTTGGGTTAGTTCTTGTTTTTTTGTAGAGTACATTTTCACCTTCATAGAAAATAGTTTTTTTTTTCTTGAATGCGTGTTCCGAGTGCTTTGGGCGATGATGCGCCTTATGTTGAAAGGTGCATATACTAAAGTGATTATAGACAAATATGAAGTAACGTGGAAACAGTCTGCCTTCCAAAACGATTTAAAAATTATGATTTTATGCGCAATCATGGCTACAAATATTGTGTTGTACGAAAAATAAATCTTAGTTTTACCTTTACTTCCGGGCATCGGCAATATGTTGGTGTGTGTGTATGGACAGAAGCGTGTATGTATGTATATGTATGCACGCGCATGACGAGTGTTAAGGTCATCGAAAGAGTACGCGCATGCGCGTGACGCGCAAAGGATGGTACGACGAAACATCGTCTACGTACGTACACCGTACATACGAGCACAGCATAATGTGCAGCGATCCAGCGTGATCGCAACGCGCGCGCGCTCGCGCGTTTCACCCGTGCCCACTCGGGCGCGTGCTCAGCTCGACGTTGATCTAGCATCCACCACAAACAAACACACACACACATACACCGTGTACCGTGTACACACGCCGTACCGATGGGAAATTTATAGAAAACCCAGAACATCATCTTCATTTGTGCTGAAGATGCACAAGTTCAGCATTTGCTCCGAACAACGTCTCGTGAAGTACATACTACACTCTACACAGTGTTTGTGTTATGTGTAGTATTGTATACATTTTAATGTGTAATACTGCATGCACACACAAATAGAGGTCTGTGCATGTGCATGTGTCGAAAAAACGCACGGAACTGACAGGCGCACTTGGGCGAAGGAAATTGTGTGCGCATGTGCGCCACAAGAACACTTCTTCGGTCGTTCCCTTTGTGCTGACGCCACATTATGCTGCGTGTCCGCGCGCGCATAAATTCGAATAAACCTGAAGTGATCGCAAAGTTTACGACATATAAATTCAAAATCATATTATATGGTGTTTGATGGTGGCATTAATATCTGGAAAGATATTTCTATCCTCGCTCATGCATCTTATTTTATTTCTAAACTCCGTACTCTCTGCGGAACAAAGCGTGCCAACATACTGTTTGATAGTTATACTTTCTTCTGGCCGCGAACGACGCTTCACTTGAACTTGTACTTGGCACACACACAATAAAAAACTTGTGCACGATTTATAGTATATGCACAGCATTAATATTGATTTCTTCAGGCGATACGATACCTTTGTACACACCACATGTCTCGTATAGTACACACACAGAGAGTGCACAGTGCCTGCCTTGTGCCTAGTTCCTAGGTCTAGTGCTTGCGATGTGGTGGGTGAACGTCGTCTGATTGTGAGAGATTGCGGTCGGCTGTGTGCTCCATCCATCGTCTTCGGCGCAGTCTCGCCTCCGACGGCGTGAACATTACCAAGCAGTTTTCTATTGTTTGTATACAATGATTGTGATTTTTTGAGGTCATGCCGCGCTGCGGCTGCTGGCTGTGAGTAGGGTTCTGTCGGTGTCGCCGAAAATCGAATTCGTCGGATGCATTGCTGGAGCTTCCAGTAAGAAATTCTAGCAAAAAACGAAATGCGAAATGATGGAAATCTGCTCGTAAACGATCTAAGTTCGCAGTTATTGTGAAATTAATTCCGTTGATTAGTAGGATTCATCCGTTAAACATTAATGATCACAGTTCGGATCCGCATGGCACACACACGGCCAAGTCGTGCCAGGTCGATGCTAAATATTATAATTAAATACTCTCGATTGAATATTCATCAACGCCACTCGAAACCCTCCTCATCAGTAGCCGGCGGCAATGCCAATTAACTGGCTAATATCCATGCCCGCGTCTGTTTTGCGAGCGCACACATACGAACAATCGAAATCAAAAGCATCGCGCGTACGAACATTACATATGTACATATGTATGATGGGTTACTGCTGAGCCAATGTATGTTAAATGCCTTTTGTCTGCCAGCAAGAAAGCACTCTTACCAGTAGACAAAACGTGTGTGTTTGTGTGTGTGGTGGCATTACCCGAAGTTTCACTAAAATCTATACTGCGAGCACATCAGCGTATGTAATTATGGTTTATCTGTACATAACAGCGATAACACAGACGCACAGAAATCTCTCGCACCAACACACACACACTCACTTCTCACGATCGTAAAAAGATCATAATTCATCCTTTACGTTTGCAGAACTTATGCACTCTCATACACCAGCACCTCAATCCACCACCAGACGTAACGTACATACTATACATTTAGCATTCGTGCGTGGTTTACGACTGTTCTGACGCTGTTCTGAAGCATCGCTCTAACATGCGCGCAATGATGATGATGATGATTGCAAACTGCCGCGCATGTTTGCGCAAATGTGTCGCGCCGTCGTCTTGAGTCTTGGCGCATCATTTGTGCGATCGAGCGACGCGACGCGACGTCGTCCTATTGATGGGGGGACATTGCGCGCGGCATTGCTTTCTCGAATAATGTTCCATTCTTAATGATAGGCTTGCGTGTGCGTATGCGCGCACCACGGGAAGACCCGCGTTCACGTTCCCGCATCCGCTATGCTGCATGTTATGTTGCCTTTAACGTGTGAACTACGCGAGAGTACTAATGTGTGCGCATATCACACAAATACACACACACGCAGAGAGCAATGATCACGAGGCACGCGGCCGATACAAAGTCAAATTGATCGAGCGAGAGATATTTTCAATTAGTGACACAACAAGCGGTCGCCCAGCACGTCACGTCGCCATACGGCTGATGAGCTGGACAGGTCGGAACTATACCTGGATGTGTGAGCGTGATTGTACTGTGGTGTGATCGATGCGTTCTCGTAAGCATTGTTTTGCATGCGCGCTGCGCGTGTGTTTGAACCGAACAGAGGAAAAAATGCACGAGGTGTGATCGAATTCAGATATTTATCACGCCGTAAAAAAACGTTTAGTGCTAATAACGGAAATCACAAACTAATCTATGTATGGTAAGTTGGGGCAAGTTTTGCCAAGCAAATCCAACGAGCTCCCACGTATATTATTTTACACCAATTTCGAAATGGTAAGATGCAATTGATAGACAATCTATCTGGCTATATTTGTGCTAAACATTATTGCCCTGTATCAGTTTCATGCCTACAGCTATATTTAAAAAATCGAGAGCATGTTTTTTCACGATTTGAAAAAAAGAAGGGTACATTTTGCCTTGAGTCGATTGCGCCCTAAACAATACAATTCTGCGTCGAAACATAACAAATAAGTTACTTTTAAATACCGTAAGAAAGAAAGAAATATCATCATGGTCTCTATCATCTTTCATATAAAAAATTGATGAATATACTACTCCAAATTATTCAAGTTGGCCATCTTGCCTGGTAGACTCCACGTCTGTAACATTTTATCTACACATAATTTCTTGCAGCAATTTTTTAAGTGCTGTTGCCAGTTATATGATGCACAAAACTGTATCGAAGAACAATCGAGAATATTCGTGTATCGGCAGCCACACGATTTCATAAAACAGTCTTTATTCGATAGCGATACAGCATGTTTTGTTTTATTTAAATTTGCCATATGTAATTTAGCTATGCCCACATTGTGAAAGTGCGAAGCATCGCCCAAATTTTTAATTATAATTTTTATACGTTAGTCTACAAGCCCTTCACAAAAAAAATGTATCAAAAAGGCCGTTCTTTGGGCCTTGTGAGCCAACTCCGATTTATTGCTTGAATGATCGAAAATAGCAAATCCAATGAAACTGTTTCGCCGACCTAAAGACATGTTGATAAAAGTAGGGGCAAAAATCGATTTGAGAGTACCGATATAAACATAGTTGACAAACAAAGTAGAGATTTATTGAGTCCATATATATATTTTTTAATGTTGATCATTTTTTCATAACATGGAGAGGCCATGCTAAACTTTCTAGAGATCCATGGAAACTGTGGAACAAAAACAGATCCGAATCTAAACCTGCAAGAGAATTTCGCTACGAAGCCGATATCATTCCATTTTCTCGATATCAATCATTCCACGTAAATTCATGGAAACTGTGGAAAAAAACAGATCAGAATCTGAATCTGCCGGAACATCTAGCTTCGAAGCCAATATCATTCCATTTTTCGACATCGATCGTTCGACATCAATCGTTTGAATTGATGGGAGATAATTTGTCGTAGCTATAACTTTTGCATTTAAGGGTCTACCGAAACGGGATCTAGATTGGACGCTTCCTTCAAATAAAATGCACACAATATCCAAAATGCAATCGAACATCCTCATTTTGAAGGCCAATAATGAATGTTGCAAAAATGTTCCTTACTTACTATTTGATAAAATTCGAATGAGTAAGTGCTTTCACCCCAGTTGCACTATTATGTTTCACCATATTTGAATATTGCAGATGCAGCTTCGTTTGTGTGCTATGTCAGCACGATTATTCAGTACTAAATATTGAGCTATTTTGGTTGTGTGTTAAATTACAACTTTTGACGATTAATAACGTTATGATAAATTTGAATTATCATACATTTATATTCATCCCAATTCGTCATCCAATGTACGCATGAATATGGTGCATTCGCACAGCATCTCGCTAGCTGCGCATTCCTCAGCAGCATTGGGATGCGCGCGCGCGCACAAATGTAATGGGTGTTTGTGTTATGTGCGCGGAGTGTGAGTATGCGGAGGTATGTTGGCCGCTAACAGTTGGCGTGTTTTGCATATCTACCATTTGCATAAACACGCACTGTTTGCGATGTAAGTGTTTCTGTATACTATGTAGTATGCTCATATGAATGCATGCATGTTCGCTGGCTGGCCGGACCGCTAATACATATCACATGCGAGAACATCCCGTTCCCCGTTTGCAGGGCAGATGAAACGTGAGCTATCCCCACAGTCACTTAGTAATGTATACATTGCACATTGCACTGTGTGAATATTATTATGCAGTAGAGCAGCCGCTTGCTAGAATCGCCCACAGGATTTATGACTGAACAAAACTGACAGAGTTTATATTATATTCATTAACCGTAATAAAACAACGTGGTCATTGATCAAATTAATTGATTGGGTTTCTCGGAACATATAAACTTCTCATATAAACTTGTATACGCATCAGAATAAAAATATTCCGTTTCCGGTTAACCCAGGATCCACTGTTTGTGCAATATGTTAGCTGTAAGCGTGCTGGTCCCATGTCGATGCGGTGAGATCTGCGGCCGCAATGCTAACAAAGATACGCGATTTTATTTTCCAGCGAAGTGATAATATTGGATTTCCGCAATCCGAACAGAAGAATAGCAGGGGCGATTTTAATGGACAAATTATTGCACAACCACCCCCACAAAGTCACACATAAACCTCCTCGCACGCACGCACGCACGCAACTTGCACGCAAACGCACACACGCACCGAAAGGCCCGCAGTGTGCACGAGTCGTGCGCATACACATTTTATGTATGTACCTCCATCGTCGGTCGTCGTCGTCGTCGTCGTCCGCGGCATTTCAGGTAAACCGCATAAATTAATTCAGTTTCAATTGCGCGCCGCACCGCATCCAGCAGCGGCCGCATAGGCATGCTTTTCCCGTTGGACGATGCTCGAAGGGGTATGCGGATAAACGAGCGTGACCGGGCCTCACGGAACACGCCGCATACAGTATACACAAACATAAACGCACAAGTTAAAATAGTTGCAACCTCATGATGGTCAAGTACACACACACATTGGAAGAACGCGCGCTTACAAAGTGGGCTACCGGTTTTGTACTGTGCGCGATGCGATTTGCAAACGGAACGGTAATCCGCGCGCACTGTCTCTATTTGCTTGTGTGTTTGTGTGTGGTATGCTGCTGAGCGCAATGCTCTGGACACAAACCTACGCTACGCGATATGCGAGCGCAGGGCGCTTGTCGGTGCGTGACCGTGCAGCATACATTCGTATGTGTGGATATATATGGTATGGTCACCCAAGCTCGCCAATACTGTACATGGTTCACTAAGTCCCGGGAAAATCGGTGTTCTGGTGCCACCACTCTCGAATCGATAAGATTTTCTGGAAGTACACACATTTAAATTAGGAATGTTGAATTTTCATTACTTTGCAACTAATAGTTTTAAAGATTTTCCGTTTATTGTAACACCCGGTTCAACATATACGAACAGATGGAAAAGATGGAATTTCGTTTAGATGTTGCACTGATGAAAACATCAATAAGTCCTTAAAAAAAATTCGGAAACCGAAAAGATAGGAAGCATGAGATTTCTGATACCCGAAAGAGATGAATAGACCAAATCGGAAAATACCCATTTTACATTGATTGATAAGTATCGGGAGAAATAGGGAAGGAACAACATTTTTGATGAAAGCTAATAATTATATTGTTGATCATAGTCATCTTTCAGCCAGCCAAACAACATCTTAATACTCGAACTGTCATTAGTTTGGATGATATTTTGTTTATTGTAATTCGCGGTTGACTTATCCTAACATATGGTGAAGAAGGTATTTAAAGTCATATGAAAGCACTGATTTCTGATAGGTAGAAGGGCCGTTGGAGCCAAAACATGTATTGAGAAATTGTTATCTGAGGTCTGTCCTAACCGAGATTAAATTTGGCAATTTTGTAAACTATTCTGTACCTTTCATTTGGGCACCGAAGACGATGCGCGCAGTGGACGCCTACATTTTGAAGTTTCTGACAAAAACATCAATAAGTCCACCAAATAATTTCGGAATTCGGAAAGGATGGAACCTGGAGTTTGCTGTTACCCTGAGGTTATATAAACAAATATATACAT
>JANTBZ010116396.1:0-16055 GCA_024741255.1 Exechia fusca | reverse complement strand
TTACAGATTTGATTTATCTGCTTTATTTCAAAAGTTACGGGGGGTGTTCACAACCGGGCTATGTTCACAACTAGTGAAACTACCCTACATATTTGTTCGTCGCAATTAACAATACCAAGATCGGATTTGAAGATAAAAAATCTCGACTGTTATGAATCCATAGTTTGCGAAGTTGCATATGAAAATCCAATCATTTCATCACACACAAATTGACAAAAGAAATAAAACAATGAATTTGACATTTTCTCAACAGAAAAAAGATCGAGCGTTCCCAATGAAACACGATGTCAACCAGATATATATGTCCTTAAACTCCCGAACCAACATTGTACAATCGATAATCACATTTAATCGCATCGGTAGCGAATTAATTCAATAATGTGTGACCACACTTACCACATCAGCAGCATCACCACCCACGGCAGCGTGATGGACAGTTGCGTCGTTCGCCAGTCGGGCGACACGTACGCAATGCCCGCCATCATCACGTACGCGAGCGCAATCGGCAGCATGCCGAGGATGCCAATTATGATGCGCCACCGGCCGCTGACCAGCTCCACCAGCAGCACGAAGCTGATCATCAGCACCGACATCGAGACGAAGCCCAGGGCGGCGCGCATCGCCATCAGCGAGGGCAGCGTCGGCGCGAAGGCGACCACGGTGCCTGGTTGAGATATGGTCATATTGGAGATTTTGTTGTATGCTATGTAATTAAGGCCCGGAATTTCAGGGATTTAAAAGTACGTTTTTGTACCCTAGATGAATGAGTTCTTTGAAGGTATAGAATCCTAGAAAAATCTTCAATATGTTATCAACACCTAGTTTGCACTTCATTCTTATTTCGTTTAGAATTCTGTACTGCATCACAAGTTAACGATATTTCAAATCAATGATATTCCCCGATTTTCTTTACCTACAATCTCACAATTGAACTCTGGTTATGGAGTTCAATTCGGCAGAATGAAGAATGAACAGGGGAAAAATAGTGTGTTTCCCTGAACTTCAGAGTCTAGGCTATTATCTATTGTATAATGCGGTGTGATTTATCGAGTTGGTTTTCATCGTTGGGCGTTGCGGTTGTGGTGAGATCTGATCGTGTTAGTGATGTCACACATGCGTTCGGTCGCGTCGAAGCTCGTGTAGTCGATTACCAAGGTAGACCCGCCAGAAACATGCTGTAATTAAATACCCTTATGCGATGGCGAGAGTATATGGAAATAGATACCGGATACTTGAGGCAAAGACTCCAGTGGTCCATTATACTATATGTATAGAATGTTGGAAAATAGACATCGTGATTGAATCGAAATTTGCATAGAATAGATCGCATATCGTGCTCACGCGATCTACACGCGAGTTATGAGTAGGTACGTGGAACGTTTGAGATAGATTGATTAATTATCTCACATTAGTACCTATCAACGTGTTGCAGCAAAATGCATGCGTTTATCCATGCATACATTACTGCATGGAAATATGGGTCTCCCAATAGGGACGATCGATCTTCAATTACGCATGTATACAGAATATTCTCTCTTCAAATTGAAATTTGTGCAATCTCTACAATCAGGAAAAATTAATTTTATTATCCGCCCATATTTTTGAAGCTGCGCATGGTGTGGTGTCTTATTTATGCAAAGAAACGAATTTTCAATCAAATTCCGTATGACATGCACATATTTGTTTTTGTTTTTAATTTCCAATGTCTAAGATCGATCGCTCTTATTGAAAACCTCTACATCTCAGCGAGTTTGCTGCCCTATCGCACGAATGGGGGGCACAGGAAGGGAACTCGCCTCTAATCTCGTGCATACATGCTAGTATGTGTGAGTGTTTGTGTGTGTGTGCCCGGGTTCATGTCGTAAAGCGCGTCGCGTCTTCGCCCATCGTAAAATCACAGCGTACAACAAGCTCCTCAAGTCGGCGCACGCCTCGCGATAAACGAAATGATGCGCGGCGCATGTGTGGAGTTTATTGGGCGCCGCGTCGCGTCATATCACACATGATGGTGTATTGCGAATTTACGCGTCCGCGTGTGTGCGTGCGTTTTCGTTCAAGCGCCCGTATGTGTGTGTGTGTGTGTGACACGCATAATTGGGTTACGTTGCAATTTTGCATAGATTTAATCAAGTGTGCCGCCAGAGTGCAGGCGTGCGATTTCCGTGCTCACATGAATCGATTATACCCGCTGTTGAGACCTTGGATTTTCCGCTTTTCGGTCGGTCTATGGACAAGAAAATGGAATTGTCATTTTTTGATTGCATTTCGATTCGACGCAACGGCACGAGTTGTATTGAAATTTCAAATTACGTATTTGTGCGCATACGGTACCGTGTGTAGTAGTAAGATTGCCGCTCACGTTCACATACGCGCTCGTTATAATAAACTGCACGTCACGGTTTTTTGCTACCATAATGTAGACGAACGCTTTGGCACGCTGGTATTTCTGTGTTGTATTACACATGGAGGTGTGTGTGTGTGCACAAACCATTGTACTGTGTTCTGTCGGCAATCAGCTGTCCCTTGACCTACAACACGGCCAATGTCTGGGCCTAACTGTTCTCGTTGCGATTAACACATTATCGCGTCGATATATGCACAATGCACATACCGCCGTTTCTGGCACGATGTGCAAGTGCTGGTGGTATTCTGTGTCGATTGCCATGCGTGATTGATCGACAAGATGTGTGTGCCCATTTTTATCAGAAAACAATGCAAATGCGCGATGCATATCACAAATCATAAACGCGAGACGAGAAACTGTAACCGCCGTTTGATAACCGTTTACACGCTTTTCGTCGAGGTCTCGTGTGTCAGGCTATACATCATTTGAATTATATTGGTCTTCTGAAAACGTAATCAACACACGATGTACCATCCTACGAATATGCAATATGCAAATTTCAAACACGGATTTAATTAATTCACACACGATGTTCAATGTGTGATTCAATTTAATGTAATTGCCTTTCTCGAAATATAATGCAGTTAGTCCGCCGGAGCAAATGAACTTTGAACAATGATCCAGGTCCAAGTGAATACAAATCTGAACACTCCCACTCACCCATCACCGCCTGCATCAGCACGTTCACCATCAGCGTATGCCGTCGCCCGAACTTATCCGACAAATAGCCGCTCGCCAAACTGCCCACTCCCGCTCCGGCCAGGAAGCACATGTCCACCAGACTGGCCAGGCCCTCGTGACACTGCAGCTGTGCGGGCCATTCGGACACCACCGTTGCGGGGCCGTCGAACAAGAATTCGGTGCACTCGTAGCCGTCCAGACGCTCGTCGATGCCGAGGAGCGCCGTCTCGTTCAGCGGTTTGCACGGCTCTGCCGCGTCGGTCCAGCGCTGCAGCCCGATGATGGCCAGATCGATGAATGCTGGCGGTTTGCATAACACCGATTGTGGTGTGCCCTGTGTGTTTGGGTAAGTGTGATTTATGGAGTGTTAATTTCAAGACCGGTGTGAATGAAAACAGCTGTTTGGAGATATTTAGTTGTTTACTTTTGGTTTATTTTTCATCATTTGTCCAAATGATTCGTGCCTGTAACTTCTGAACTGAATTTCGCATGGCATTGTTAGTAATATTTATGTATTTGTCTTATCACAACTCGCAACCACAAGCATCGAGTTCGAAATATTCCAAACATGGGAGTTTTGGATCGATGGGCTCAAATTAACCTATTTTTTGTAGTGATGATGTTTTGTGTGTGTATTCATTACGAATCTTTTGAGTATACCCACATAGTTCTAAGTCACTCCTGTGAAAAGTTACGACATTCTAACTGAAGACGAAACTAAGATTTTTTGTATGGAGATGATAATTTTTTTTCACTTCTCATACAAAATATTTGCGGTTCAATCTTGGTTTAAATGACGTAATTTAAAAAACGTGCGTAATTATCAGCACAACCCTGTACATGGTTCATTAAGTCCCGGGAAAAGTGTTAAAACACAAACTTTTTTGTTCCTGTATATAGTCTCCTTCAAGGCCAATAGACAAAATCCAGCGATCCTGAAATATCACGATCACCGTTGGAAAGTAATTCTCGCAAATCCTTGCAAAATCCTCTCTGTTTGCAATTTTCACTGCCTCATTCATTCCCTGGAGAATGTCGATTTTGGAATTTAATTATAGTCGATGAGTGCCAAATTACGGATAATGGCTCAATTCATCGATAATGGTTATTTTGTCGATGTGATCGATTGTGAGTTTTTGCGTTTTTTGCGGCCCTCTCTGCAAAGAGATCTCGCATGCCCAAAAACGTATACAACATATATATGCCCGAACAATTTTTAGAGTATTTGGATTCTCAAACTATCTATCTTCTTTTCGGTTTCCGAAATTATTTGGTGGACTAATTGATGTTTTCGTCAGTAATTGACACATTCAGGCGTCGACTACGCGCATCGTCTTTGGTGCCCAAATGATCGGTACGGTATTTTGGAAAACAATTTAGTATTTTGGGTTCGTCTGTCAGGTTCTTCCACCAAATTCTATCATGCTCCAGCCGCACTTTTCACATAACAAAACAGTGCTACACCGAAAAACGGAAATCCTTCGTCTCCATCTGTTTGTATATCTTGAACTGTGTGTTACAATAAACGGCATAACTTCAAAAGCACTACATGGAATGTCATGAACATTTTAAATTCCTAATTAAAATATGACGCTTCCGGAAAATGATATCGATTCGAAACTGGTAGCACCAGATTTCCGATTTTCCCGGGACATAATGAACCATGTAGAAAATGACACTTTTCAGGAATTGATAAACTGAAATGCACAGCTGATCGCGGCTAATATGCAGCGATCAACAGTTGCTGCACAATCGTCTTTTGAAATGGTTATGTGAACTATGTGGCCCTTCCGGTCCAGATACGTTTCATATATCATATTTTTAATACATTTATTCCAGTCATATCACTAGAGAAAGGCACTCTAGTGACTCTGGTTAGATCGCATAATGTGGCCTTATCACCACCAAATGATACGTATACGCCTGCCTTCCACGCAACCCTCCATATATACATATGATAATATATGAACCTTTTCTTCTACTATTCAACCGACAAACGCATCCATCCATCCACGCACGCATTACACGCGCGTAAATCGCTTCCGCACTAATTGCTCACCTTGGACAATCAATCATCACACACCCAACGATCACCCAACAGAACAGCGCGCACTACCACTACCGCATCCGCACTCATATGTGAGTGATGTGTACGCGCGTGCACGATGTTCAATGAATGTGCGCGAATCCGCACGCCGCTGAACACAATCAACCATGCGAAGTGTATCACGCATATTCGGCGATGAACGATCATGTGTGTGTGTGTGAGTGTGGGACGCCGTGACCTTTGCCGGTGCCAAAGCCGCATTGTCTGTGTGACAACAAACGCCGCTAGTCAATAGGCCAAAATCGCAACACCTAGGTGGGCGAAGGCGCGCTCATTCGCTCGCAATATACAGTATGCATACATTTTTTTTTCGCGATCGCACTGGGTGAACGGATGAACGTGCGCTGTGCTGGCACTCTTTTTGCGGTGTACACACGACGTCAAGTGTGTGCGCAAATTGTTGGCGTTCGGTGAAGCCAATGACATTGGCTGGCCGGTGTGCGCTCGATTCCGCGCGCGGATCTCGTGCAATGCGATGTCGCCGCGACGCTGTCGGTCAGATCTATCACTCGCTCCCGATTTCAATGAACCCGGCCGCACGGACAATCCGCTGCAGAAGTATTCTAATAAATGCGGGCCAGCTGTGCAGCTGCGAATGATCGCCTTGTGCTTGGAGCAGATAGCGCATAGGTTTGTGTGCCAAATTGACATCGCGGAGATAGGAAGTTGGCCGCAGTGAGTTCCGAGATCAGCGGGCGAATGACCGCGCTTGTCGTGATCGGAACTGAACGCGGATTGTTTATTAGACTGTCGGTGTTCATTATCATTTGATATATGCTGCTGGCACGGTCACCTAACCGTACACGTACAGGCGCGACCCAGAGACATAAAGACACACACACGAACGCACAGAGATCGGCGACTCCGAGCCAGTTATTAAATTTCGCATATGCTTGCGCGCGCATGCGCAAATGTTTGCACTCACGCTCGCGTATCTCGCTCGCGACAGTCGCAGGTAATAATTGACGGTGTGTGCCCGCACGCAATAAACATTAAAAATAATACAGTAATATGCTATTACTAGAGTGCGTGTGTGAGTGTGCATTTGTTGCGCTCGACATTGAAAACAGAGAGAGAGAATGAATTCTATTGTACATAATTTTGCTCGTGTGTGTGTGTGTGTGTTTATATAAAAACACGACATTTGGTCGGAAATAGTTAGGAAAAACACTGGAATGGAATTCGGCACTTGTTGTTATTTCTCCATAAATAACAACAAGTGTCGAGTTCCATTCCAGTGGGTGTCTGCGCAGAGTGTCCGCTAGCGTAAATGATTTATTTCCGATGTGTACGCAATTGTGTATCAATCAAGTGATTCTGACCTTCCGCTGTTTATCGCAGGGTCTATTTGTGACGCTTTAGAGATACAAAAAGCAGTTCTTTTATTCTCTCTGCAACACATCACAACAAGCGAAACGGTATTGCGCTTGCTGGCTAATTGGCGTGAAATGCTTTCAACATACCACACACACCAGCACGAAATTTCGATTGGTAACACGCAGTTAGCCCCGCATCGAAGGTCACGCATGTTTTAACGGAAATGCAATGTCGTAAATTCGCTCCAGCTACGCGCCAAGTGTCATAACTAAATATATGTGTATATGGCCTCTTGGCACATACAGATACACCGACTCCGAGCGTATTACAAATCATCGTTATTTGCATGTCAATAACCAATAAATAAATAGTATCTAGTAGATATTAAGAAATGCAACGACATGCACGCTGCGCGCGCGATTATGAAATAACC
Source organism: Exechia fusca (assembly GCA_024741255.1). Lineage (NCBI taxonomy): Eukaryota > Metazoa > Arthropoda > Insecta > Diptera > Mycetophilidae > Exechia > Exechia fusca. The sequence continues at coordinate 9,113 of JANTBZ010116396.1, read as the reverse complement.
ATGCGAATGCCCATTCTCAGCCTGCCTGCCCGCCTGCCCGACTTCTGTCAAAACCTGGCGCGCGCCTCGCACTCGCATAATTTGCATTGCGCGAGTGATTTGCATACGCTCAAGATCGTAATTGGTGCCGGCGAATGGCACGAACCTGCTGCGAACGTCGCATATCGCAATGATCACGCTCCGCTTTTTTGTCTGGCGTCAACCACCCACACAATTACATCATTCCCGAATTCCCAATGCGCACCTCATCCTTGTTTGTTTTCTTGTTGGCAATTCACACTGATATATGAAGTGGGAGGTCTTCTTATCCTGATTGGTATCGACAGATACCAGAGAGTAGTCCTAGTCAACATTATTTTGGATAATCGTCTGAAGAATCACCTGGAATAACCGACTTCATGATTCAAATCCAGGACCTTCTGCTATCTCTACCGCCTGAACCACCTACCTGAAACACATAGGCGAAGATCTGCCACGTGCACGGGATCTGGAACAGCGCCAGCAGGAACGTCCAGAAGAACTGCCATCGCCCGTAGTCGCCGATGTACTCGGTGATCTCATCGCGATCCGCATCGAAATCATCACCTTTCAACGTCTTCAACTGGCTATCACGCCGATGCTCATCGAACCTGATGACAGGCACATCATCAGATAAGCTGTTCACATCGATCACCGTCGACGACCCGAGATCCGACACTTTAGGCTGCGTTTGCAGCGCCAGCGGAAGCGTGAATCGAGTCGATGTCACCTGCTCCGATTCCTCGTCGCGACGGAGATTCGTAGTATCCATAATGTTCGGTGAAGCAGCAACGCAATTGAAGTTGAAGCGTTCGCTAGGCGACTGAGCATAAATGCACGGGACGCGACCCAACTCAATTACGTGCGGCTGGCGCACTAATATCCAGCGATTGACACACACTAGCGCGAGACACGCGAGACGTTTGGACGGATTGGACGGACGCGTTGAGGTTCTTGGGCAGACTGATTGGCCAGCCGCTGGTGCTGGGTCTATTTAATGCAATCGCGGAGCTGAAGCGCTCAAGCGGCAGCAGCAGCCGCATGTTCGGCCACAATCGCGCATTGTGGCTGGCATGTGTGTGTGTGTGCCAGAGAGCCGCGTCGCAGTCGTGCACACACACGCACTCATATACAGCACTTGCGTGTACGTACACACACAAACGATTTTGCAAATTGTTGACTCTGGTTGGCGGTAGTAGGGTACATACACACATACAGCCAAACGTACACACACACTCGCTGAATCACTCAATCACTTGTACTTATTCGTTACCCACATACACACGAACGCGCGCGCGCATACACGAGAACGCGATGATTGCCGTGAAGGAGTCGTCGAATTGAAAATTGCGCTCGCTGCGTGCACACGACGACGAAGCTAACGCGCGCGCCTCGTATTCGCGCCGCACGCACCAGCCGACCGACCGACACGAACGACCGAGGCACGCGTCGCGCGATCGAGCTTGAGGTAAGTGAGTACCATGGCCAGGATGTTCCGGGAAAAACTGAGTTTCACCTGTTCAACTTTCATGTGCCATTAGTATATTGAAACCTCCCTAAGCCGGAATCCTCGCTAAGCCGGAAAAGTTGTTCTGTCCCGAGAACCTTGAAAACGATTTGAATGAAAATCGACCTCTACAAGCCGAAAATTCCTGAGCCGGAAACCATTAAAAAAATGTCTGTGTTCACTGACCTTTTGTAAGAAGGAAAATTAGTCGAACTCATTAGAAAAAGTTCAAATTTAACTACAGTTTTAACAATATATTTTCCTAGTTACAAATTATGCGAAATGTTTGTATCGAAGTATCCGACGAAACGATTCTTCATCGATTCTTCATCGAAACAAAAAATGTTGAACTGTTCACGGCATAGGGGAGGACGGGGCAAACTTGCGCACGGTGCAAATATGCGCACCCAATGTATCTCGAGAACGGATATACCGAATGAAACCAATTTAGACATTAGTTATGAACCTAATTTTAATCTATAAAAAACTAGCCAGCCCAGCGAACTTCGTTGCGCTTAAAAGGTTGATTGTGGTAAAATTAAAGTGTGCACCTGAATTTCCAAGACTATCCATTCGATGTTCGAGCGTTGATTTGGTAAAAACATAAAACACTGAGCAATACGATAACTTACATCATAATTTTTATTAAGTAGCATAACTAAATACAACATAAAACATAAATCAGATAAAACATAATCATATTTCAGATCACTGTACAATACACGCGGGATGACAGGCAATGTTTGGCGGAAATCTCCGGACAACAAAATCTATGTTCCTCCAAATAGTTCCGTATTGTTCCGCAAATCATTCATTGTGCGATCAACCGCCTCCAATGCTCTTTTGTGCGCCATCGTGCATTCGTCCCAGATGATAACTTTTCAATACTCGCCCCATCGCTGAGTTACTGTCCACTCAGTCCATCGATTAGTAACGTAAGTTATCGAGAATCGTGATCACCATCTCAGTAATTGTGATAATGTGTGATTTAGTTGAATAATGCCTGTTTCGAACCGCGGCGAGCGGAATCTTCAATCTATTAAATTACCCAAAAAAAATTTGGACCACGCATATCGTATCCTAATCATAGTCCGATCCTTATGATTCTTCAGGTTGAACTTTCGAATTGCAGTACATTAGACGGATCCGGAATTTTGAAATTTGGACCAGGACCGCCGGAAACTGCGAAGTTACAGTTTTCATTATTTTACTGCCGACATGTATGCATCACAAACCGTTTTCGACGGTCCTGGAATTTTGAAATTTGGACCTGGTCCGTCGGAAACTGCGAAGTTATGGGTATTATTAATTTTTACTGCAGCACAAATGAAAAAAATGCTGCGTACGATTTTCATTTGGGCTGCACACAGGCAGTAAAAATGTATGAAAAAAATGCTGCGTTCGATTTTCATTTGTGCTGCACACAGACAGTAAAAATGTATGAAAAAAAATTGCTGCGCACGATTTTCATTTGTGCTGCATACATATAGGCAATAAAAATTAATAACAAATTTAACTTCGCAGTTTTCGGCGGTCCAGGTTCAAAATTCAAAATTCCGGCTCCGTCATGTTCTAATCTACTGGTATTCGAAGGTAGAACCCGAAGAATCATAAGGATCGGACTATGTTTAGGATACGTTATTCGTGGTCTAACATTTTTTTGGGTCATTTATATATAATAGATAGAAGATAGAAGAAGATACATATTTTGCGAACAAATACTTCTATCAAATACTTGAATCATCGAAGACTATGTTTCTACAGTCTGGCTGCGAGACTGCTCTATGTTCTATGCTATGTTTGGATCACTCAACATCGTCACCCTACAATGCATGTGGCGGAGTGTGTTCGTGTGTGTGTGCGGCGAGCTCTCCGGCGCTCCAAGTGAGTGGGCGCCAAATGATGTGACAATGAATTTCGACCGTTGAGCTGCCGCTGCCGGGGTTTGGCATCTGGTTTCGTCGCTGTGAGCTGTGACGTATGCACGAACATGTCTCACATGCCCGAGCGTGTTGCATGTGTGTTCGTTTTATGACGCATTTAATTTCGTTTAAGGACCCCGGCGAGAATGTAATGTTTTATCGATACACATGCTTTGAATAAATTGAATTGCATCGCGAGCGGTTTCGCGTGGGTTTGAACACACATGGGATTGTTTGTTGGCGAAACAACATGATGGCGATGTTCGATGCGCCGCTCGCACGTTCACGTTACTGCGGAACATACGGGATGCGTCACGAATGGTGATACATTTATCATTAGATTGTATTCAACAAACTATCAAAAATAACTAGATTACAATTTGTCAGTGTGTAATGTGATAAGAACTTCAAGCATTTTCCTCCACGTCGAATAGATGCCCAGCATTTGGTTCCAAAACATGAGTAAATCGGAAGTTTCATTTCCTGTTTGCACACATTGGCTGTCGTATTTCCCTCACACATATTCGATGGATTTCTGCTTTTAGGGATGATACAGACGGACACGATCCGAGTTACTGCGAGACTGCCTACATTAATTTTCTTACCGTGAAGGTTCAAATATAATCAAGGGAAATGTCTATTCAAGAAGATCCTTTATCTTTACTATTCATTTACAAGGACAGAGAGGCAACCAAATTGTTATTATAAGATGATCCTTCTTCACACTATGTGCCAAAATGAAAAAGTGGACTAGGACCAGTCAACTTAATTTTTTTTCGATAAAAATGTATTTCTTGAAAACTAAATCGCTGAAAAAGTTAATCTTTCGGCTGAAATATCATAATTCTACTAGTGTTCAACATTGTTGCCTAAGTCAATTGTACAAATTTCAAATAACGATGAACGTATAGTGAATCTGATGAAATATTATATTTATGTAACTGTTTTTTTTGGGGGGGCATGGGGTTAGGGAACAGGTTAGAGTCTGATCTTCTAAGCCTTATTCAGTAGTTTAAGCTTAGTTCTAGTCTTGCAACCAGCCTCCGCGTGGCGCCCTCTGGAAATGGGTTAGGTTCGCGTTTGAACCTATCTCGGCCAATGGACTATACGGACCGGTCGGGTAGCGACCAGTGGTAGGAGGGCTACCTATGTGTGAAAAGGCCAACCACCTTGAGCACCGAAATATGTGGGTTGCGAACGACACGAACCTCGAACCACGAGATGACTCGAAACCGGGTCCGTTGTTCCTGTTCCTGTTTGCGCTATGTGCCACTGGGGCGTCGTAAGTAAGTAAGTAACTGTTTTCCAACTCACTTTTAAGAACATACTTGGGCAATTAGAACTAAAACGTAAAATTATAATATTTCAACCCAGGACCCAGGATGCATGTTCCATAGTGTTGTGAATATCTGGCTGTTCTAGGATGGAGATGTAACAGCAATTGGGACGCAGGGTGTACAACGATAATATTGCACGTTGCTAGAGTGAGCAAAACAAGTACTCGAATTTACGCGCACCTGCTACTACTACTGCTGCCGCTGCCGAGTCGACCACCAGCGTATGAATGGCCGCATAGAAACACCGGCCACAACAGTCTCGGTATCGACTCTCGACTACACCTACACTCGCTGACCGACGTGCACTAGTTCAAATCGCCGCTCGTCAAGCAATAATCGTGCTTTACACACAACACAGACACACGGCGCTATTCGAATCGCTTGCGCACGAGTGGCGTCGCGCGTCTACACGCGTGCCGCTCGCGAACAATCGAACCGTGAAAAACGGTCATATTGCCACACACCGACCGACACTGGCACTGACTTTATGTAGTTTCAGATGGTTGTACGTACACCTATCGCGCATACCGCACGGCGCATCGCTCGCGTGCGCCCAAGCGTTGCTCGCGCATTAGAACAGACGAGTGTGTGTATGTAGAATGTACTACCCTGAACAACTAAATTCAAGGCAGACTGAATTGGAATCGAAAGTTAGTTCATCTACAAACAAGATTCCAGATTGAATGGTTGGTATGTAGTTTAGTGTTTAGCGTGTGTAAATCATGTCCGAAAATATTCTTCGGATTTTAAATCGTTAGTATTTCGACAGTTCATTTCTGGGTGCAATTTTCAGGATGGACTACCCGATAAACATGATTAACATTATTAATAAACGTATGCAAGGACTCTCAAACAAATTGTAATGATGCAGTTATGTAGAATGAACCACATTCTATTGTATTCGAGAAAATCACTGCCGAAAACTCTGATCTCAGGCTAAGCGAGCTTTACTGTATGTATTGTAATGTATATTGTCATATATGGAGAAATAATTCAGCCAACCAAACGTACGAGCATTGTTTTAATTTTTAATTTTTAATGAACAGATTTTGTGCGTAATTTCAGTTGGGGAGTTTCACCCGTTGTGCACACCGTTTGTTTTTTAAGCCATAACTTTTGATCCAGATATAATTTATGAGAACATGAACATGAAAACATGAATTGCTCATAACTTCCACCACAGGGCCCATTGGCAAGAATCCCGACACACGTATATCTTTATTGTGCATCTATGTAGTTTCTAAAGGATTCTTCGATTGCTTCTATCAAACCCTTACTCTCCCCTTGAAAAAATTTAAATAAACTTGAACGTTTAATTCGCTCGATGGACCAATCTGTCTTTTTGGGGCCTAGGCTAGCCAGAGATTAGATTTTTCGGCAGCGATTTTTCTCGTTAGAATTATTACATTACCAAAAACGTTCGAATTCAACTCAAGGTAGTAGACCGTAAAAAACTACACAATTATATCGCGCGCACGCGTGCTGCGCGCGCTTGCGCACACAGGCACTTGCGACCCTAACAAAACAGCGGCGCGTTGCGCGCGCTTGCAGCCGACCACCAGCCTATCCAGGTATGCCATTCAGACACCTACGCGATCGGCAGCCGGACGGACGGTCTTTTTTCAGTGTTTTCGCGCGCCTGATTGTTGTAATAGTGCGAGCGTGCGTGCGGTTCTTCAAATCACAGTTATTATTGGCTGAATTGCGTTCGACTAATTGCTTCAATAAACAGCACAGTGAACATCATTCGGGCTTTTTCTTCTTCGAGTTATCAATAGAACATAGAACATACGGCAAACGATGCACTAATTACGTACTGAATTACATCCGGTGTTATCTGTAACGGTGACGGCTGACGATTTGTGGATGCTGACCCGAGTCAAACGGACAATGATAAATTGTCATTTGAACATATCCAATACAGTACATACACAATACAGTTTTGTTAACGTCGGCGGTGGCCATCGATGGAATATTCTAATACTATTATTGTTGCAACAGCCATGTGTTCAAGTGAAACCTTTGTAGTGCGGTGGCTTTGGTCATTTGGCCTGACGATTTACAAACACACACAAGCACGCGTGCAAATTACAAGAATGTTCGACATCGGTACATACACGCATATGCTGGCTGGTGGCCGACTGGCGGCCACCAGTCGTCGCCAGCACCGCTAAGAACTTCCGTTCTACCTTGAGGCTTTGGGTTCGCGAGCAAGTTTTTCTAGATGGCATTGCGCGACTGTATACGAGTAGCATACATACAGTGGATACCATAATAATTATAACAAGAACTAGGAACGACTTTATGTGTCGATTGCGGTCAAAATAATTGATGAAATTCAATTATTTTTCTTGCCAACTGAAGTATTATGCTTTGTTTAGACTTTTGTGTATTTGCATGGTATTATGTACTTTATAAAGCACAACTACAACCATTTGATCAGAGGCATGTCAAACACGACATAACTACAGGCACTTGAAAACCAATTCCCTATTCTGATAGTTACCAAATACTCTGAAATTACCGAACCGTTTTTAATGAATATTGAGTTTTGCCTTGAAACATGCCTCTGTTCAAGTGCCTGTAGTTTTAGCAATAATGTACCTAATTCCATTAAAATACACCAAAGTCTAACCAAAGAATCGGGCTTCAGTTTGCAATTTAAATTATAGAATTTAATAAATTATCTTGAGGTTTATCACATAACTATTGTATCCACTGTATGTGTTGTGTGTTGCATCAGTGTGCAACTGTATGGTGCGTCGTGCGTCTAAGCATAGGTTTAAAAGTTATGCGATCCCCACTCTGGCTGGCGGGCATATCGATCCGCGTAGTGTTTCAATTTGAATATTAATTAAGTTATAAACTACACTTCACAACAAGCCGGCCATGTGCCCTCGCGTAACTCGAAACTCGACCGGCCATCATCGTTGATAAACAATCGGACATAGTATCAATTGCATGTGTGCCAGTGTGCAACTTTTGCATGTTGCTGCTCGTGCGGCGACACAACATAAACGCGACGATAACTTGCCGAAGGGGTGGTTGAACCCCATTCGGTGTGTGCTGAGCGTTTGTGTGCTAATGACGTTGCGTGTGTATGGGCGATATTGCATCGCGTGTCACGTGTGTATGTGTGCGTGTTTGTGTGTATGTGTGCGTGTTATCGGACAGGTGAACGCGGCGCGATGTGCTTGAATGACCAACGCGATTGGTGCAATTTGCGACGACGACGACGACAAAAGGGTGGACTCCACGTAATAGTTATGCGGCGTCTGTGTGCAGCATAGTTCAGACTTCGCAGACATTATTATCGTTATATTGATCGTGCCGATTTTTCTATGTAGGGCGGTGACGGTCGGTCGTGGTCGTTGTTGGTCAATTGTTTTTGAAGTGGTTGAGGTGGAATTATGAACATTATATTTCCTCACAGATAAAACGTCGTTGGTGTCGATGCGCAGTCAAACCAGTCCGGTACTGAATTCACAATGTTGCCGCCTCGAATATTAGGTAAGAAGTGTGAGATCATATCGTCGCAAGAATCTGACAATGCATCTTCGATAAGGAAGATTAAATTGTCTCAGAAAAATCCGTACCAGACTTCGGAGTGTAGTTGAATCGGATGGATCTCTCGTGCATTTTCGTCTTCAAAAACAGGCAATATTAATCTTTTTATCGTATTTTATACACGAGTGTTTATTTCTTTCGAACACAATCTACACATCATACTTCTATCGTAGCTCATTCTCATCACTCTGAAACCTAGCGGAAATTGTGTTTTTTTCGTTTTGTCAGGAAAGTATGAGTCAAACACAAACAAACAATTTCTTTATACAGTTTCGTTCAATAAACCTTCTTCCAAGATATTAATATTGTTGAAGAAAAGTCTCGCCTGTGTCTGAGATAGTTCTATGAAAATCTTCTCCGTTTATATATGGAGAAGTTGTCGAACCAATAACCATGAATAGGCAATATTTCTCATTTTTTCCATTGGAAGGGATTTGTGCACATCTAAGTCACTCAGGTAAAAAGTTATGGTCTGTAAACCAAACACGAAATACGACGATTTCTCCATTTATAGAAAAATCTCTCTTCCTTGGGCGCTCTGACCCAAAGGGTGGGAATTATCTTCAACGATTTTATCCGTATAACACGTGGGTCATTAGGTCACCGGTCTCACACAGAAGGAACAACATTTTTGATGGAAACTTTTTAAATTCTTCTACATAGCTTTATTTCAGCCCGATAGCCCCAAATCGACTGTCCTACAACATCTCGATCCTCTTCGAAATGTATTCGCCGCTAACCCTTGCAAAATGCCATTTTTTC
>JANTBZ010116285.1:1167-16056 GCA_024741255.1 Exechia fusca | reverse complement strand
AGGCAACATTTAACATCCTTCCTTGGATCATCGTTAGAAGAAAAAACCCGCACCCATACCGGGATTCGAACCCAGGAGCTTCCGATCGTAAGGCAGGCACTCTACCCCTACGCCACTCAGACGACATGACGTCGTTTATTGAAGAAAAAAAATAGTTGAAAATAACTGATTCAAGAGCTCAGAGCGAACGAGGCCTGCACCTCCCTCGACAATCAATTGGACAAAATGTTATTCCAGAAAAAAATCTTCGGAGTAAAAAATCACACAGTGTGCGTTATTTGATTTATAAATCGAGCACTCCTACTGCAAAACCCTCTGAATTCACAGAAAACCGGTGCTCGGGCTATGCGCTCGCAGGCTATTACCGTCCCGTCCTCCGCGTCCTCTCAAGCAGCGGATGCGCGCAGGCAGGCAGGCAGGCACGAGAGGCGCGTGCTCCGCCCGAGAGCATTGCACGGAATCTTAAATGCTTTACTAAATGGATCACGTAAATGTTATTTCACGTTTGCGCAACTACGCACTCCGTGGAATGCGTCGGAAAGATGGACAAACCGACAGCAAACACTCTTTGCGAAACAATAGCGCAAACAGCACAACACAGAGCATTGCTGAATACCGGCAATGTGAAGATGAAGATGGGCAGAGGTATGCTCTGGTTGCTGGTTTTGTGGCAACTAACATAGTTAAATCCGCGCTCAATTCGTTTACACTCCGTCATGAGGGCGCACCGTTGGGCGCACATGTGTGAGTGTTTACGATTCATAATAGCTTCTTGGCTAATTAAACAATACGGGGAAATTAGAACGAATTTTCGTTGGCCAAGTCTTGGCCAAGTCGAGCTCGGATTCTGATCAGTAAGTGGCGGGGGAAAAAGAAAATTCGCTAACAATCAATTAACGTTGGTGTCGTCGTTGGAGCAGTTGTAGAAAAACAAGAGCGTTCATTACCGAAGTTTTGCTCACGCGCACACGCACACACAAACACAGCAAAATGCATTACCACAAACTTTCTAGGCAACATAATTTCCTTATGCTAATCCCGTGTAATTAGGAGCGACGACACATTTCATCGCGCGCGTGGAAACGCGAGAAATAAAGCGTTTCCAGTTCCAAGTTTCCTGTAAAAATACTCTGGCGACGAGGAGCGCAAAAACACATTGAAACATTAACCCATTTTAGCTAGAAAAATATATGTAGCTGCATGGAACGCGCATTTTTTCATAACCATGAGGCCGAACGACGAGCGACGAGTCTTGATGGACTATGAATAGACGTTTCGAGCGCCGGCTGTCTGTGAAATATTAATTCATATCCTCCACTTTCAATGGTGCTGAACTCTCCTACATCCAACATACAGCGCGCATGCATCTTGTCTGCAGTTTGTGTTTCAAGGTTTCGCGCAGAGTCTTACTCTCTGTGCATGTGCCTGGATATGTGCCGTGTATTAATATCAGGATGACGGCCTCATGTTTTGCCAAGACATAATTATTGTTTGCATGTAATTTCGTTACGGTAGATTGGATTTGTGAGTCGCTAAACTCGGCGATTTAACGCAGCGCAGCCAAACTAAATTACTGAAAACATTCGGTTTCATCATGCTTGTGGTGTGGCGCATGTTTGAACGACTGAGTGTGTGTCAGTCTATGTTAGTGCATGTGTGCGAGTGCAAGTGTCCGGCAGCGTGCGTGCTAAGAATTCAGTATGCCGGAAGTGTGCAATGTGCAATGAATAATAACGTTCGGTATGCGTATTCGTATATGCAATTCCATGTATGCATATGCTCACGCGAGTCTATTCTATTTGCAAAACCGCAGACCGCATTTTCGACTGGGGCATTGGTTCATGTGTTCAACGCAGCGTTGTGTGTGGAATGTTGTTTTATTAAATTTATTTCAGTTGGAAACTTTTCCGAACTAGTGGAAGTGACATCATACATTTCCCATGTAACTATCAGCCATGTGCGAAATCGTGCGTTATTTAAATTGTGTTTATAAAGTGATACGTGTGTGCGATAGCCATTCGTGTGCCAAAAAGTTATACGAATTCAAGCTAGTAATAGTAGTATCTCAGGTCTGATCACATCTGAGAGAAGACACGTGACATTTATGCGGATTCCGCAATCATCTGCGGTTATCTCTTTATACGTTGACAAACGCAAAGCTATCGTGTCCGAACCACAGAAATGGGTCTTTGTGAAGTTTGCTCTGGCGTTCGTTTTCACCACTGAACAGAACGGATGATGTCGTCACGGTGATTTATTTCTTTCACGAAAAAGCATAATCACACTAGAACAATGAATAATCACAGATGAGCATTCAAAAACTAGTCATCAAGTGAACGGGTAATATAAATCAGAGGATTAATAAAAACATGATAAATTGTGATAATGTCTCCATGATAATGGCCATCGAACAGAAAAGTCTTGAGGCGAACACATTAGCTGCAATTTCTTCGATTTGATTTTTATTATAAATACTTTGCATGGTTTGTATGTAGTATTACGAATGAAAAATCGCGAAAACTCGAACAAATTTAATTAAAACTCCTCAGCAATCCCAGTGTGAATGAAATATACAACGAACAGTATTTGCTCAAGCACTGGCGACGAGTTATTGCGTAAATGTCGACCAACATTTCAACAAACTACCCTCTACACTAACCAATGTTTTAGTTGGAAAATGTTGCATAACTCTAAAAATGAGGCTGGGTGCAAACAACATCATCACGCAATTTCATTTATATTTCCGTTTATTCAAACCCTGTAATGTAAGGTCACCGGCGTTTTCAAATTGTATTTAGTACAAACGAATTGTACGCATAAATATTATATCACACCCACTCGCCCGCATGATTGACATCGTCGATAAATAAATCAATGAAAGTACATTTCAATGGAACTTGCATCAATCCTTTGAAATGTACGGTTTCATATAATGGAAGGTTCATTGACAAATGGTGTTCATCTCCAATCGTTCGATGTACTAGATACAACGAAGTATCTTGTCAATTTCTCGAGTTATATCAATAAAACGAGATATTGGAACCTTTCCAAAGACGCGTAGCTCATAAACTTACCAATATATTTTCTGCATGCAATTGAAATGTCTCGCCTTCTGCAATCCGAGCTAACACCGTAACAATACGATTCGTACGTATAATAAAGTAACATATCGTGCGTAAACATGTCGGCTGAATATACTGCGCTTGGGCAATTAATTACATTTAATGTGAACCGTCTGGTGTGTGTGCGTGTGTGTAAGAAAATGTAGCAACGACCAACACGTACGCACCATCCAATTATTCGATCGCCTCCACATTCCACACACACACACATAAGACCGTTCGACGCACGTGACGTGATAAGAGATATAACATACTATTCACTTGTTCCTGTCCTGCGCTGTGACATAGTGCTGAAAAAGCGTTTCCAACCATCATGCTACGTGCTTGTTGGTCCGAAAGAAAAGCAAACACAAACACGCAAGACGTTCGGACACAAACATTGTTTTATAAGTAAGTAGCAACCAGAATACAATCGTGTGTAGAACCTCATCAGAGATTGAAGTGGTATTCCGACGATGGGATGAACTGAGCTAACAATACCTACTACATGTTTTCTGCACAAATAAAGAGCAAGGCGATGCGGAGAAAACGTGTATCAATTTTATCTCATCTCTCTGGAACCGATGAAATCGCATGTGTAACACACTATAACTTCAAAGGAACCGAAAGTATCGATTCGTATTATTGATTCCATTTACCACTTTCCAACGGCAACATCTCTGGAAGTGGCATCACACATTCTGAAAAGTATCACATCCGTTCAGACACCACGGTGTCAATGTAAAGGTTATTCAATTTGTCCTAGAAATACATCTTCACATTATAGAAAATGGCGGGAGAGAATAATAGCAAACCACTTCCGTACAGCATTGAAACGAATTTGTGTCACACCATCTATAAGACATTGCTACAATGTAATACACTCAACCCAACAGCAGTTAGCAATGGATGCAAATGCCTAAATAACACAAACATTGTCCCCGAATTTCGCAGCAGCATCAAAAGCACTTCTCGGTCACGTTAAGTTATAAAGTTTCGTCGATAAATTGCCGAAAGTTTCGCTCGTAAATGTCACCACATAAATGTAATGTTATTTGTCAAAAGCTAGTCGTTATCGAGGTACTTTATGGGAAATTATAACTCAAGAATATGCGAACTCGAGAACCAGTCAAAGTTGCTACTCAATAGTCTAATTGTTGATTGAACCACATTCTCAACAAGTAATGTTGACCAAAATATCATCCATCTCAATCATTCATATCGGAAGACATTCCTCATACTCAGCAGCACTTCGAGTCAAGTCGTTATCGTGGAAAAATAACACCCAGAAACGCAATCTCAACTAACTGCACGCACTTTTGACTTGTGTGTGTGTTTGTATACGAGAAAGTCGACCGCCAAAGTTATGAAGCTGAATCGGGCGTCTTGAATATACAACCTGGAAACTTTCCCACAACTCAATTCGATGTAATGTGAGCTGTGTCGAGTGTCTCTCTGGTTTTCTGAACTATGCAAAACTATAGAGACTATATCTTCCACCTTCTGTGCAACTCGATGGCCTCAGGACGACATGCAAAATAGTAATATGCCATGCGATAGATACGATTTTAATAAGAACATAAAAACTTGTGAATACCCTATTGATATTCGTGAAATGAGAAGTTATTTGGTTACATGTGTAGCTAACGATGGACACAAATCTGAACAAGATATACTTGACAGTTTTCTTGTAATAGCCACTCGAAAATTCATGTTTTATGCTTACGCTACTGGTAGAAATAACATAAGCATCCACACAATTCTAGTTCCCACGTCTATTTTATATTTACAATCCATTTGGCTACGAACCTTACAACTTCTGGCGTTTCTCCAGACACAGCCACAATGGCGAGGACGTCTTCAGAATAAGCGCATCGATCAGCACCGGATTCGGAGGATTGTCCGCATGCAGTGTCAGGCTGTAGTGTCGCAGAACCTTCGTCAAAATGCTTTTCAACTCTAGTTCGGCAAATTTGCGGCCTACGCAGTTTCGCGAGCCGGCACTGAACGGAATGTAGGTGAACGACTTTCCCTTGTCGTTGTACTTCGGAGTGAGGAACCGTTCCGGTCGGAACTCTTCTGGTGCATCGTGCAGCAGTGGATCGCGACCCATATTAATGATGGATATCATTGCATTAGTCTCAGCGGGAAGAGTGTGTTTCTCTATTTGGATTTAAAATGGATTACATTGTGTAATGTTACCGCACTTTTCGAACATACTCACCCAACTTCAAATCTTCCGGCAATTTGCGCCCAATGGTCGGCACCGAAGGATACAATCGCAGAATCTCTTTCATTACCAGATCCATGTAAGGCAGCTTGTTCAATATAGTCATTGTCATCGGACGATCAACGTCATCGCCTATAATCGTGCGAATTTCCTCCACACATTTCATCTGCACCTTTGGGTTCTTCGCCAGCTCGTACAGACCGAACGAAATCGCCGACGATAGCGTGTCGTGTCCCTCGAACATGAACGTATCGACCTCCTCTCGGATCTCGAGATTGCTCAGCGGTCGGCCGTCGATCTGGGCGTGCAGCAAAATGTCGACAAAATTGTACCGGCGCTTGCGAACAATGCCCGAATTATCAGCATTCAAGTCGAGATACTGATCGTCGGTCATCTTCTCTTGTGAGTCTAGAATTTCGCGGCGTCTCTCCTGGATAATTTTATCTGTGAAATCATGCAATTTTTTCAGGACTTTTGTCGCTTGACGTCGCATCGAACTGAATCGATAGAAAATGTCATAGCGCAAATAGAAGGAGAATATTCTGCCAACGATGAGGGCGGCAATTCTGGAAGAAAGCAATATTTTTGTTATTGTAAATAACACTAGGCGCCTGCCCAAAAAAAGGAAGAGATCTCAGCAATCTAAGACGTAATGTGTACATAATTTAAATTTTGTATGGATTGGTTTCTAAGTTTGAGAATTTTGAAGTTTGGAAAATGAAATGTCTTTTTCTCGTATAATAGCATACATGCAGGACTGAAAGTATTTTCAGAATTTTAAAGTTCAGTGGTCAACAACTAATGTTCTGTGGAGGTTTTTCTAAGGATAGCAGTTGTAGCACAAAAGTAGCACACAAAGTAAAGTAAATCGTATTTCGCACAATTATATTTTTCTAAAATAGACGCAAAAATTATTTTAAAAAATCGAAAATCCAGTAAAAATTATGTCATCTCAATATCTATTCGACTATATGTATTAAGCTTGATATGATATGCCTTGGTTGATAAAACACTTTTGCAAAATTAACAACATATTAGTGGCTTTGGACATTTCCAAACTTCATGATTCATAAACTCGAGAACCAATCCACCGAGAACAAAAATTAACGTTCTTAGGTTGATGAAGACTATCAGAAAAGATAGGTTGGACCTCTCAATTTAATTTTTTTCGGAAAGTGGCGCATAGTGTAATTGTTTGGAAGAATGATACTTACTCTTTGACACATTTCACATATTCCTGATCAGACTTCAATTGAGCATCAATGCACGTTCCCATTGCCGCTTCTGTAAATTAGATAAAATGTCAAGTATTCACTCCTGATTATGAACAAATCTTCTTTTACCGCAAATAATATCCAGCGTCAGCAACTCGGCATAATCTCGAATATCCACTTTCTCTTCAGGTCCATGCTTTTCCAGCAACTTGACCATCGTGTTACCGTGCTTATCGAACACGTCCACGAATTGCTCGAGAATTTGGAAGTGAAAGGCCGGAGTGATGATCTTTCGACGTTGATACCACTTTTGACCCGAACTGGTCAGCAGACCGCTGCCCAGCCAATCGTGCAGTGCCGTGTACAGATCGGCCTTGCGAATGTATTTCGAGTTGATCAGCACTGCTTCGGCTTCGATCGGATGCCCGATAATCACGTACAGTGTGTCGCCCAGCCATATCCTCATCAGGTTTCCGTAATCGGGCAGCCAGTTCACGCATGTCGTGAAGACCTCTGAACGATGATAAAGACGTGTAAAACCAACAGTTGAAAACAATAAACTGAAAAGTGGACATTTACCTGTGAGCGGTTTGTTGAAAAACAGATATCCGTTGCCGATGATTGGTAAGGCTATTGGTCCAGGCAGTTGCACAGAATAATAGATCATGCGAATAATGTTGGGCCGCCGCACGACGTAAACCACTGTAGCAACTATAATCCAAATATACCACATCTCGACTAGAGCTTCGATAGACGACTGATCTTGGAAGGTAAGTTGAACCGAACAAGCTACTTAGACCCGTTGTCGTACTCTTTATATTGTCTGTAATTTCACACTTGATGCTAGGGGAATCAGTCAGTCGATTAGTAATTTTTATTTATTTATTTATTCATTTATTGTAAGTATACTTCTTCTCGAAAGTTAATATGATTATTTATTAATAGTGTACCAAATTAATATTGTAGGAAAGACTTCAACATTGCCGCAATTTTGAGGATTGTTAATGATTTTCTTCAATGGTATTTAAAAAATATATATTGGCGAAAATGGTGATCGATTGTCCAACGCCCTTCAAATATAAACTGTTATACAAATAAGGTAACCTATGAGAGTGGTTCTATTTCATTAAAAGATTTACTTGAAAAGCATGTGTGAAAGCACTGCACCGGCGTCATGCACAGCGTCATTATAATGCGATCAAATATATAATCATACTCATTACAATGGTCATTCATCGTATCCCTCATTAGATATGCAATAAACAGACACGTGGCGCGAAATTAATCACCTGATTATGTTATTGGCTCAAGCTATGGATATTTCGTTCCCGCTCATATTCCTTCGATGTGATCAATTCGAGTTAATGATATTTAGGATCAATCAAACCGTAACCTTAGCGGATACATATCATCGAAATCATCGGATTCATTCGCAATTCGCACAAACTCCCAGCGGTAAGTTATTTTAATCTTGCCACAATATATATTTGTGGACTTAAACATAGGCTTCTGAATCGCATGTTGCAGCATACAATTAACCCCAAATGTCCTGCACCTTTGCACTTCAACTCGTTGAATACAGCGAAGTAAACAAACTGTAATGTCGTCAACACAAAGTGCAATGAGTAACCGTTTTCTATGCACAAATGCAACTTGTTCTCAAAGAGCGAATAACCCCGATCAGCCTGAGTGAGCGGTTCTTAACTTTCCAGGGCAGTAGCACTCTTTTCCCGCTTCTTGAAAAGCTGCCTTGAATTTGAACGGATGAAAGCTTGCATGTTGGAAAATGTGCAATCATCCGTTCAACCTAAATGGAAGCCATCAAATAGTGGCTTACATGGTAGAAACTAGATGCAAAATAAAGATATATACGTTATTCGTGTGTCCTAATACGTGTAGTGTCTTGCCAATGAGACCTGAGGCGAGGGATATGAGCAATTATGAGCAATGCGATTTAGTATGGAATTATTGGATTTCGAGACAAATCGGTAATATGTTTTTTTCATTTTATTTTGAATTTTAGTGCCCTGAAAGGCAATCTTAAGTTGATCCCATCAACTACGTACTTTTTCCTTGTAAGTAGTCAACACTCAACACTAGAACCATTGCCGCCACTCATACAACGAGCACTGCGCTGTGAGCGATATCGGACTTCATAACTACATCATCGATCACAATTTAACACTCATCACTCGCCCAACATAATCACACGTCCCGGTTCAGTTATATACAAATAAAGATCCCATCTTTTATTTTAAATAAAAAGTCAACACTAAGCTAGTTGCCTTGTTGCCTTTTACACATTATTCGTTTATTCGTTTGAGCCTTATAAATTTATGAGTGATCTAAATTGTAATTGTCCACTCGTTACTCCTTATGAGCGATTACAATGAAATGATACATTTAGAAAGAAAGTTAAAGTCATTCGGATCAGATCCTCAGTATCGCCGATTCAAGTGGTGACCGATGGTGTTGATTTATGTGACCGTTATGTGAAGTTATTTCGAGTGGGAAACGAAATATCGTTATCGTTTACCATTATTCATTATTTATTTTAATTGAATAAATACATTAACATTAGACGGGTAACTTTTCTAGAGCAAGAACATTTTATATTTTGTCTGGAGTATAGTATTAAATTATACATTCTATTTCCATTATATTTGCCGCCGCTTCGACAGACACAGCCACAATGGGGTTTGCGTCTTCAATACTAGCTCATCGACCAGCACAAGATTTTCAGCGTTGTCCGAATGCACTGTCACACTGTAGTGTCGAAGAACTTTCGTCAGGACGCTCTTCAGCTCCAGCTCGGCAAATTTTCTACCAATGCAGTTTCGTGAGCCGGCACTGAACGGTATGTTGGAGAAAGACATTCCCTTGTCGTTGTACTTCGGATTGAGAAACCTTTCCGGTAGGAACTTCTCTGGTGATTCGTGCAGCAGTGGATCGCGACCCATATTGATGATGGATATCATTGCATTGGTCTCGACAGGAATTGTGTGCTTATCTGTTGGGAATTGAATGGAAGTAAATATAATTTTCTATTACTGCCCAGTGCCCAAATAGAAATAACTCACCCAACACTAGATCATCCGATAGCTTGCGCCCAATTGTCGGCACTGATGGATACATCCGCAGCGTTTCTTTCATAACCAAATCCATATAAGGTAACGAGTTCAATAGATGCATCGTCATTGGACGGTCTCTGTCCTCGCCTATAACCGTGCGAATTTCCTCCAAGCATTTGCGCTGCACTTCTGGGTGCTTGGCAATATTGTAAAGGGCAAACGAAATAGCCGAAGCCATTGTGTCGTGTCCTTCGAACATGAACGTGTCCACTTCCTCACGTATCTCCAGATTAGTCAGCGGACGGCCATCGATCTGGGCGTGCAGCAATATATCGACGAAATTATATCGGCGCTTGCGATCATCAGTTCGAGTGTCGTCTGGTATCTTCTGCTGCGTGTCCAGAATTTCGCGACGTCTCGCCTGAATGATATTGTCTGTGAAATCATGCAATGTTTTCAGACACCTCATCGTTTGCCGTCGATTCGAACTGAATCGATAGAAAATGTCATAGCGCAAATGGAGGGAGAATATTCTGGCCACGATGAGGGCTGCAACCCTGGACAAACAAGCGATACTTGATGAAAATGGTTGTTCAGTCGAATCGAACTTACTCTTTGACACATTTCACATATTCTTGATCGGATTTCTGCTGAGCATCAATGCATGTTCCCATTGCCGTTTCTGCAAATTGCATAACATGTTAGGAATCAACCATCGCTTCAGACTACGTTCATATACCGCAGATAACGTCCAGTGTCAGCAACTCGGCGTAACTTCGGATATCCACTTTGTCCGAAGGCCCATACTCGTTCAGCATCTTGACCATCGTGCTGCTCTGCTTATCGAACACGCCGACAAATTGCTCGAGAATTTGAAAGTGGAATGCCGGTGTAATGATTTTCCGTCGTTGATACCACTTTTGTCCGGTGCTGGTGAGCAGACCGTTGCCCAGCCAATCGTGCAGAGCGTCGTACATATCAGCTTTGCGTATGTATTTCGAGTTGTTTAGCACTGCTTCGGCTTCGATGGGATGCCCGATTATAACGCACAGGGTGTCACCGAGCCATATCCTCAACAGGTTACCGTATTCTGGCAGCCAGTTAAGACACGTAGTGAAGACCTCTGCCATAGGAACGAAGTGTTTGAAAGTGTACGACCAATTTCGATTTTTGAACATTTACCAGTCAGCGGTTTGTTGAGGAACAAATATCCGTTACCAATTATTGGCAAAGCTATCGGTCCCGGCAGCTTCTCCGACAAATAAATCATGCGAATGATGTTGGGCCGCCGCACTACGTAGACAACTGCAGCAAGTATTATCCAAATATACCACATCTCCACTAGAGTACCAACGGACGACTGATCTTGTTAGGGGTGAGTTGAATATAACAAGCTACTCAGACTCGATGGCCGGCTATTTATATTGTCTGCGGTTGATTCCAGAATAGATTATTCTGCATTTGTAAATAAAACCTGTTATACAATGGTCTGCGAATGGGTCTTGTTCATGAATCGATGAACTTTGAAAGCGTTAGAGAAAGCCCTACGACCGGATGAATCAAGCAGCGTCTACGACTTCATGTAAATGATGATTATTCAATTCATTGAATGATTACACTACTCATTACACTATATCGCATGTGTGTATAGTGTATACCACTGCATATTATTAAACTTGCCGGTAGACAGACACTTGAAATGATATTCCACAGTGATAACGTATGCAGCGTGTAATCAATTGAATTATTTCCCTTGCATATTTACATCACCTTTATTTCTGCTTGATATGGTTAGAAACCGGTTTTAGAACATAATGAACAAATATGAACACATGAAATGTTACAGAACAAATGCAGACAATATTGTCCGTTTATACAGGGTGGGGAGCCAAATTGCGGATATATGAAGTATCGTTTACAATCATGATTTCCATTGCGAAAATCTAATTTATTTGGGATAGTTTGTTTCTATATCAATTGAATAAATTGTATGAATTTTATAAATAACTGTCTCTTCATTAAGTGTGAAGCGTCCGCCGGAAATTTCCAATACATCACGAATTATATCTGCTACTGTTGCTTCAATAAAGTATTCAATAAATCAAATTTATTTTCTATCGTGACTGGATCCAGTCCAACAACGCTGCACAACACACTTCATATGCACTACTTTGCGGTATAAGGTACAATTGTTCAGCTATTCGTAATGCTAATCGCGATCTTTCAAGTTGGTATAGAACGGCAGAACATCATAATAGAACCGTGTCCGGATTTTGAGGCCTCATGTGCATTGTTTCAAACCAAACAAGTCGTTTGAAACCACTTAATTGGCACTTGGCGATAACACCATAATCCCATAAGTGCGATATAATTAAATTCAATGTCTGCATTTCCACTTGAACAACCGGCCCCCTCGAAAGAAAAACCACTGAATGTTTACTGTACATTTCCACATCCAGCCATTATTATCAACATCCGCTCTTTTGACTCCACAGTAGTAGCTTGCCACTTGCCACTGGGGAGAATTTGCACCAGCAAGCCGCATATTCGCATATTAGTATACAACGTTGGCGTTGACGGCAACTTGTTCAAGCATAACATTCCCGAATGATAAAGTGGCCAAGTGTGTGTGTGTACACAGACACCCCTGTGCTGTGCCCTGTGCACGAACTTTGCGCAATCGGCGCAGTCTTGCTCAGCGAATCTGCGTCCATTAGTGTGTACACGCATTTATTCGAGCAGTTTTCAAACTACTTGTTTGAGGATGCTTGAAACTGTGTTGATGTCAGGAAATTCCAACAAATTGTGTTACGATATTTTATTCAGACTATACAAAAGCATTTTTCAAATGTATTTTACTATAGGCAACCAGTCAAAATGTGGATTAACTAAAGTGCTTCATACACCTTTTTGTGCATATAATAGTGCATCTCTATTTGGGTTCGATTTCTCCTGTTTTTTTGTTATCACATAGTCAAACTATACTTAAAATTCAATTCAATCGAGATCAGTCCACACAGAAAAGTGTGCGAACACTAGCACGATTCCACGGTGGTCGCAATCGTCGCTTGCGATGCCCAAAGTCGCTCATCGGCAGCTGCGGCAGCCGCCACTATCCGCTTCTCTGTCGTCATCTTTGACCTCGCCGAAGCGCAACACGCAAAATCGAATGGGCTCTCGCCGCGGCCGAATTCTTCGCCCTCGGCCAGCGTGCTCGGTATCGTGCGGTTGAGGGTTTCTGGCAGGAACAGCACCAGGAAGGCGCCGGCCAGGCACAGAGCGCCGAGGATTAGGGAAGGCAGCGCCAGCCAGAAGTTTCCCTGCGAACGAGTGATGTCATTATATGAATGAATACTGAAAGGTGTGAGGAAATCGATCGGGTTTTCTTCGACGGATTTCAACATTTAATTATACGTAAAAGTAGAAAATGTTACTTTGATTCTTTGTCAATGAATTAATACACTTTTCGTATTCGGAATATTCGAGTTTTCTCATAGGGGGATGTAAATTGCAATCCTTATATAATTTGTTACTCACTCAATCTCAATTTGACATTTTCACAATATTGTACCGACTACCAGTACTCGGAATAAAGAGAAAGAGCAAGAGCTAGAGCTAACATTAACTTAACAAGCTGGTTCTATAGATGCATTTACATGGACCTTAATATTTATTTTTAAATCCAGGAAAGAGCGAGGAAAAACATTCCTATCACCTTGATACAGGTCTTTAGATCTTTCTAAACCTCGTTACTTAACACCTCGTAACTCGTAACTAGCTAGTGAGCCCTTTCAACACCTAGTAACTAGCTTGCTAGCTCTTTCAACACCTAGTCATTTTAATCTTGATAAAAAATGTTCGCGGGTTACAAAATAAAACTAACTAAACTACTGTTTCCTTGTTGCTCGTTGATTTGCGGTGAAGAAATACATTTTGTATTATGACGATAATGATAGTTACATTACAACCCTTCATGGGCATTTTAGGAATATAAATATAATTGAGGATCCATCCAATTTGCAGGTCAAGGTCATAATTATTGCGAAATGATGTGAACAAGCAGAGCAAGTATTCCGGTACATCAAGTTTCCAGCAGACAAATGCAAACATTTTCAGATTAATCCAAATGCATAACATACCTAAAGAACTGCGTAATCTCGTCGAATATAATTTAAAGATGTATGTTATTTATTTCGATTTGCTCTTTTCAACCTAGCGTAATTATTTTCAGCACCGGAGGTGAACTAATGCGAATTTAACCCATTTGCAGCTGAACCATAATTCTGGCGAAACGTATAGTGAACATTATACCGAAAACATATTTGCTCTAAACAACCAACGAGATAATTCGGTAAACGCTAACAACTCTCTATTTAGTTTATTGCGCTCTTTCGACGAATATAATACATTGCAAATTTATTCTTCCAACTAATTTGCATGTCGAGCACAATTTTCGCGATCAACAAGCAGAGCGAGAATTCGCAGACTAATCTACAAATGCTAACAAATTCACTTGAAACTGCATTGAAGATCCAGTGGATTGTACTTTCGACGAATCTAATAAATACAGGATTTGTTTTTCTAAGCTAATTAAATCGCCTACACCACCACAACCGCCCCAACTCACCAAATACAAAATGTACGAGCTGAAGAACGTCAGCGCATAGCCAGCCACATGAACGGCTGCCACTCCCTGGCCTCGCACGCACGTCGGAATCAGCTCGGTCGCATACTGACTGGCCGAATTGTACGCCATCGTCACGCCGAAGCGGCCAACACAGGCCAGCGTCACCAGCAGGTACGGATCTTTGGCGCCGCGTTGGTACGCAATTATGATTCCGGTCGCTGCAGTGAATACGCCGCTCACGAGCAGCGCAATGGAGGCCATCGCTTTGCGGCCGATGCTGTCCTGCAGCATCAGCAGCACTATGCAGGCGGGCAGAATGGCGGCGGCGCTCAGCGTGAACATGACGAAGGGGGTGACGCCGAGGCCGTCGACGTTGCGCGAGATCGCGTCGTAGCTGAGCGTGATGACCATTCTGGGTGGTGATTGGAATATGAAAACGGTGAAATGGTGAAAGATGTTTGAGAATAGTCTATTTTTGCGGTATTATGACTGGAATTGTTAATTTTTTATATTGTTAATAATTGCTTAATAAAGGGTGTTACACAATTAGGAATGGTAAAAATACTACATGGACTGAGATGTTCCGGGATAAACTATGAAGGAACAACATTTTTTATGACAATTTTTGTTATTCCTCAACATAGTT
>JANTBZ010116174.1:0-16068 GCA_024741255.1 Exechia fusca | reverse complement strand
CACTAGAAGGTCAGCCATTCCGTACGTTTGGGACTTAGGATATCGTTATTTCGTGACAAACTGCTCATCATTGTGATCTATCAAATCCGATAAGTTTCGGTCCATTAATATGAACCAGATTTGCGCTTTGAAGCATTGAAGATAGAAAATATGGGTGTTAACATATTAATGCAACTAACTGTATATCGCTTTGTATCCTTCGGATCTGAAAATATAAAGCTTTTTAGCCAGGGCCTGGATCCGCTACTGCTGTCACTGAACGAATACAATAATTCTAGGATCATGTTAATTTGTCTTGGTTATATAATTTTGGACCCAAAACAGGATTGTAAGAATGCACTGTCCGAGTTTCTTGACAACAGGGCCAAGAACTCTCAAAATAAAGAAGTAAGGAGACAAATGAGCTAGCCAAACAATGTATAGTTGACTCAAATCGGATAACGACAACTATATTAAATCAAGCTTTGAAAATATGGCAAAATAATAGACAACTTTGTGCCCAAGCCAATATGATCTCTAGAATAATATGATTGCTTCAATTTACATTTTCTATACAGCTACAAACAAACGAAGGAAAAAATTGAAACCTTTTATACAGTACTTCATGCTACAGTTGGGTTAGAATGGTCACAGTCTCTTAGCGTTCATATTTGATAGGGTTGATCTACTTCGAGTGTTGGTTTTCTGTCCTTTTAAATATTAGTTATTTAAATTCATATGACTGTCTTTAAAAAAAAAAAGAATGAGACCATCGACAATTCCATCGTATGGGCAGGCTAATCCTCCACAATCGACAAAGTACATCTATCTTCTATGGTAAAAAACAATGCTTGCATTTGTCCACAATCAATTGATTGACTGCGTGTTAAATGAGCTGTCGTCAATATTCTGAACAAGTTTTTTTTATATATGAACGCTGGCTAATTATATTCTTGTCCGAAACAGATAAGAACAATGCAAACTTGTGTTAAAATGTGTAACAAATTGTCTTCGATATTACAGGCGTTGTCGCTGTAATCTCCATACATATTTACATGCATTATGGTACATACACACCAGTTGAGTCGACGCACATCACTTCGATGGGGCGTTGCTTGTTTGCATCGCAGGTCCATTTGACATGCACATCAAATAACTCTCAGAGATGATCATTTATTAATAGTTTGCTGTCACATTCCTCAGCACATAAAGCCCTATATAGTGGTTTGTTTGTGCGCGCATGTATGACCGTCTCACTCAGACACGCTGCGATCGCGCCTTGTACCCTTTTTTCCGGCGCATCGGCGCTTCGCAAACAATGCATTGACATGCCAACACACGCACACACTAGCCACAAATGAGATCCACTGTGTATCGTCTTTTCATCTTCACCACACTCACGCAAGCATGTCGGTTTGTGTGTGCAAGAACGACGCCGACACTCGACTCGATCGCAACCTTCTCGGTCGCACCCAATGCGCACGACTGACGATCGCTCGAGTCTTGTGCGCTCAAAGTTCTCGACTTGCTTGCTCGCTCACAAGCACTCACCACCACTCACCACACACACGCACATACACCCTTGATCGTTGCTCACTCTCAAACACCACACAACAACCGAACCGAACCGAACGACGGCGCTGACGCTCTGCTCTATTTGCTCATACGAATGTATGTTTGTGTTCGTTTGCATTCTCAGTCGGTTCGGACAACACCACATACGAGGTCGCCGTCGCCGCATTCAAACTGCAAACAGTCGTCGACTCGCCACTATCGAGTCACCACCACCACCACGAGCACGGAGCGACAACAGCCACCGACACGTCCGCCACACATCCACACGAGAACTACAACCACAACCACCAACACAACGATCACGCACGCGCGCTCTACGACTCCACACAATATCATCTCGACGCTAGCGTAAGTGCGGACTCGAAGCCAAGCCAAGTGCTCTGGCAACGACACAACTATCACAACTGGAGCAGCAGCAACAGCATCGCGCCAACATCTCCATCGTTCCCACTTTATCGCCAAACCTACTGCTATCGCCCCCCGACGAACCACTATCACCAATTCGAACACGAACGACTTCTCGACACGATACGCCAGAGCGGCACGACTGTTATCGAATCTAGCGCCAAGTGCACAACGGCCGCGTCCACACGAGCCCCTCCCGACAATCTCGACCACGACCGCCAGCGCTATCGCGAACATTCCGCCGCCTATCTGCGCGGATTGTGCCACTATCGGCCAGCCGCACACGTGACGCCTTATCCACACTACTCAGCCGCCACCGAAGCCGCCGCCATGGTTCAGCACACAGTCCGCAAAGCGACGTACACCAGCGATTCGGTGCGCCAGCAGTACGGTGGCGCCTCGGTGATCATCCAGAACTCGCAGTCACGCTACGGCCAGCAGCAGCAGCAGCTCCAACAGCTGCAGCAGCAGTCGCAATCGCCGGAGCCGACGCCCACGATGATGCAGCAACACCTTGCTCAGGCGCCCAGCACGCCGAGCACCGCCTCCGAGGTGGAGACAGACTCGCCGATGCGCGGCTACGGCACGCACACACATCTGCACATGGACGTTGATGAGCTGCCCGCACTGATGGCCGTGCAGTCGTCTGGTGGAGAGTTGACGCCGCCGGCGGTGTCGCCGAATGGGTATACGCTGATGATGCCCCAGCAGCAACACCAGAACTACCAGCAACAGCTGCTCCAGCAGCAGCAGCAGCAGCAGCAAATGCATCAAATGCCTCAATATCAGCATCAACAGCAGACCGCTATCGACAGCAGCCCGGTGTACGCGGGCAACATTAATAATAACAACAACAACGGTGAATGGTCGGCTTACCAGCACGGCGGCAGCTCGCTGGACTTATCGCAAAAAGCGGCGGCCACAGCCGATACTGCGGAGGGAGATAAAAGCTCCGCGATTGTGACCGCGAAGAGCGAGGAGAACGTCAATGACGGTTGTGTCCAACGTGCGCCATCGACCGGCAGCATTGGCGGCGAGCACCATCATCAATACCAGCAGCAGCAACACATGCATGATAGCAACACATGGCTTATCAACCAGCAGCAGCAGCAACATCAACAGGAGCAGCAACAGCAGCACCACAGCCATCACCACGAGCAGATCCATCTACAGCAGCAGTCGCAACTGACGCTCGGCGCCGATAGCACCAATCACAATCAGCATCACGTTCAGCTGCTGGCCAACAGCGTTGCGGACAGCGACAGCGTTGCTCATATCTCGATCGATTCGACCAGCGCCAACTATCAACAGCAGCAAGCGATGTCGATGTACGCCAACAGCAACAGCAACGGTTATGCCGGTGTCAGCGATGAGCAGCAGCAGCAGATGATGCACCAGCAGCACCAGCATCATAGCCAGCACCAACATCAGCAGCAGCAGCAGCATCCCAGCATCCATAGCTCGGCGACATCGCAGTGCGGTTCGCCGCCCAGCAACATGTCAGGCGGATCACCGGTGCATCAACAACACCAGCAGCAGCAGCAACATCAGCAGCACATGCAATCTGGCCATTCGCCTCAGCAACAGCAGCACATCATGCTGGGCATGTCAACGCCGACGACGACACAGAACATTGACGGTCTGATTTCCGAGGCACTGAAGGATGAGGAGGAGGAGGTGGGCGAGGTACAGAACGGCCAGTACTTGACGCTGACGTCGGTGCCGCAGCAGCAGCAACACGATCATCAGCTGCATCACCTGCATCAGATGCAGCAGCAGCAACAGCACTTGCACCAGCAACAGTTGTACGGATCGGGTCTAGATCACCAGCAGCAACATTTGATGCTGAATGGCAGCGGGGGCTACGAGCAGCAGCAGCATCAACAGCAGCAGCAACACCACGTGGGCAACATGTCTAGCAGGTATGTAACACTAGTGTCATAAATCATAATAATCATGCATGATCATTCGCTGGAATCATATGAGCGCTCAGTGAATGTGCCGGCCTAATCGAATTTCGAGTCGCACATCGACTATGTTTGTATTCCCTGCAATGTGTGTGCGCACATTCCGTCGTCCGAAGATCGCGATCGTGTTTATGTTTTCGGTTCGCGCGCATCGAGCGAAATATGCGCGCACGCGTTCGCCACGCGTTTGCATATTAACCGTTCGTCCGTTCGTCATGTTTGTTGTGCTGCATTTTCGGTGCGACATCAGCGGCAGCGTTTTGCACGTGTGCACATAAATTATGCGAATGTCTCACGTTGCGCGCTACTGACCGACATGACAGCAGCGTTCAGACATTAACATGCAGTGTGCCTGATCGTTGTTCCAAAACCGCAAAACAGTTTCATTTTGCAGCGAACAAACGCCCCCCTCACGATGATTCTATTGTGTGTGCGCAACAGCTCGATCGACATCGGCGAGCGCATCGAGCTCTATGCAATTGTGTTGGAACGTGTTCAACACGCACCACCGGTTTCGGTTGACATGCCCGTGCGTGCATGCATGTAGTTCGTGTTCGTGAGCACGAGTGGCACGCGCCAAGCGTCACGCTGCGACAGGTTCTGCTCACCGACAGAAAGAAATGACCCGACTGGTCATCGTCATCATCTGTAAAGATCGAATATCATGTTCGTATTGTAGGCGTTCACGGCACGGAGAATACGGATGCAGTCAAGGTCCAATTGTTTACGAACGCCCACGAAACGATGTGCGATCGAAGCGCGATGATTGATTGATGTCATAAGCTCAAATTGTGTCGACGCCCGCAACAAAAACATAAATTTCCGGTAGCACGCAAATCAAACGACGACGACGGCGCGTCTGGTCGGAACCCGTTCGTTTGTCGTGCATGTCGTCGTCGGAGTGCTTATGTGCGGTGTCGGTGTCGTCGTCGTTTCATCTAAACCCATAACTCGACGAGACGCGCTCGCAAACACAACACGTTTGTTTGCGTTGCGTGTCTAATGGTTTTTGACCAAAGGGTTGCCGTTGCCGGCGATGACCTTTCGGGAAATGCTCTCGCGTGCGATCGCGTACGTTCTCTCTTGGCCGCGGCGGCGATGAAATCGATCTGGAGAAAAATACGCGGCCACAACGAGTCGTCGTCGTCGCACCGCAGACTTTGCGAATGCATCAGGCTACAGCTACTCGCATCAGCGATTTATTGTCGCTGGGACGCGTTGTGTTTGTGCTGCATGCATATGTTTTATGTTTCGCACAAATCGCGCGGGTGGTCTTCAACTGAAGGCGTAGGCCTGTGCGTATGAGCAAAAAATCGTCCAAACATAATTTCGACTAGATCCCAGAAATGCTAGATGAAACCATAGATGTCCATCGATCGATCCCAAAATAATTCTTCTTCACATCACATCTCCACTCCGCTCCACACAGCCCGGTCTTTCGTTCCGCCTACGCCACCCCATCGTCCAACATCTCGCTGCAGTACCAGAACGTCAGTCCGACAACCGTGGTGGCTCACGACTCAGCCGCCACGCATCTGTGGTCCGGAGCAGTCGTCTCGCCCTCATCGGCTCACCACCAGCACCAGCATCAGCATCAACATCAGCAGCTTCACTCGCACCACATTGTCGGCCTGCAGTCGTCCATCAACGGGGGCAACAGCAACGACTCCACCACCCAGGACGACGAGACGACGTATGGTCACAGTCCGCGTGCCGGTCATGTGCTGCCCGCCTTCCAGCGACTGCCCACCATCGGCAGCGGTGGTGCCGCCGCCGCGGCCGCCGCAGCTCGGAACAATGGCTCTACGACTTCATCGTATCCCGTCGACTGGTCGTCGGCGTCTTCGCCGTTCGACTCGCCTGCCGCCAACGCCTCGTCGCTGTATGGTCAGGCCGCTAATTCGGCGGCGTCGGCGACATATCGCAATCTGACTCCGGTGTCCGGAGGCGTCTCGGTGTCGGCCGCCGCAACGATGGCCGGTGGCAGCCACGTCATCACAACAACCAGCGTGACCAGTGTGAGCAGCATCGTGGCGGCCGCGGCTGCCGCGCAGTCTTCGGTGCGAGGTGTTGGCCACAACATGTCGGCCGCAGCATCGCTGTCAGCCAGTAAGTATTTTTTTAATTTCGTTGTTTTGTCTTTTCGTATGTTTTTGTTGCTTGATTCGTCGTATTGCCTAGTATAAAGTTTGTATAAATTAATTTGCATGCAACCAGAATGCCGAGTCCAATCTGGTCGACAATGTTGCCACTCATGGGTTACATTTGCCATTCAGCCAAGGTCAAAGAACGCAACCGAAATAAAAGTCAATTGCATCGAGCAACGAGCGCAAAATTGCACGCATTGCTCTCATTATCGCATGCTCGGCTCGAGATCATTGTGGCGCGATCGACGCGATTCAGATGCGGTGCATGTGTTTGTATGTTTTTTGGCGGGCCATGCAGTTGATCCGCATCGACGATCGTGCGCATAAGCATGCTCGAGACGAGTCGAGGGCGTGCACTCTGGCTGGTCTGGTTGGTCTCTGTCGTCGTTGTTGGCGGCGCGTGCAATTCACCCGGCTTCATTATAATATTATATTTATATTTCTGTATTTGCGCGTGCGACCATGATGGTCACGATCGCACCGCACAGACGACACATTATTCGACGCTCCGCGAACTTGCGCGTACACGCACGCATGCACGCACACGCAAATCTGACCTCAAGCGATAAACTTGTTGGGTGTTTTTCGTTGTTTTCGTTGTGCGTTTTTTTTCGTCTTCATCGCTCCATCGTCTGTATACGACAAGCTGTTGGACATGATCCCAACGATTTATTTTTATGTTCTGCGATGGGTTGATGTCACTCGGTGGGTTTTACTTGTTTCGACATTCTGTCTTCAAGACTGCATATAATCGTTTTTTTCCGACTGTTCGATGCAAAACGTTCTGTGTGACGATGCGTAGACTGGTTTGTTGCCTAATTGTTCCGGATGCATTAGCGTTTCACACCGACGCGAGGCCCATCGCTGATTGTACACCGATCGGAACGCACATCCATTTGTGGAAAATAACAAACATTGGGTCAGAACAGAAAAATACAACCTTGACTATGTTAGCATAAAACACACGCACACACTCAATACACAACTTGCATGTACTTGTAACATCATGGGCTGCAAGAACTAAAAAAAAATGCATTCTCATCCGAACTTATTTCGATGTCTAGTACAAATTGCGAAAGAATCCCTCACTCAGTTCAACGCAAAATATCATTATCTTACAATTAGGTACTTGTTTGTTGTTGCGTTTTAAGATTGTGCTTTCGACGATGGTAGTATTATGTATCTTTTGCATGCTTAACATTACAAACATTAACTCGAATGATAGAAAATGTAGAAGAAAACTTCACTCCGATCAACGAAACATATTATCTTCATACTATTTTACATGTGTCTTCTGTTTGTATGTTCTGCATGCTTCACTCTACAAATATTCACTAAAATGTTCCACAATTCCTCGGTATTCCGGGTTACCATCGCATCGCATCACATCAGCCGTTTCGTTTTTTTTTTGTTTTTTTCCTTGCTTCTACATTCGTGAAATTTGCCACGTAAATAACGTTCGGTGCGCATTTTACATATTACACCGACCAACCTCTCTACTTCGATGATCCGACATGGCGTGAAAAAACAAATAGAGCACCCAGCGATCACAGTGGCGGCACCAGCTGCACCATCTGCTCTCATTACCGACGTCATCGACGCCACCGGTGGCGGCGACGACGGCGGCTGCGATGACCTGCAGCAGCAATTCTTCGTCGTCGCCGGCGATCCCGACCTGTTCACGGAGGGCCGCGAATGTGTGAACTGCGGCGCAATTTCGACGCCTCTGTGGCGACGCGACGGCACCGGCCATTACTTGTGCAATGCCTGCGGCCTGTACAACAAAATGAACGGCATGAATCGGCCGCTGGTCAAACAGCCCAGACGACTGGTAAACCATGATGTGTGGAAGGAACGATGTCTGATGTTGTGTATGGTCACTCACACGAGTCGAACGGAACGATTCTGCCCACATGCGCGCACGCCGAAAGACACTTGATCGATGAAATTGCTCGAACTGAACTAGAATGCATCGTTTGAATTTGTCCAAGAGCACTATTCAATGTAAATTTACTCGTTGTGGTTGAGGGTCGTTGTTGAACTTTCCGTATACGTATTTATATGTGTAGTGTAATATTCGTTGTTATGTAATTCTGACATTCTCTTAGACGAAATGTTGCTTATCTCCGTATCAATCCGTATATTAGTTACCGCAATTGCCTGATTAAATCTCACATAAACACTCTCTTTTTCTATTATTTGTTTCAGTGGCCGCTGATCAAAGCGGAGACATGTATAAGAGCTTCCCTTTTCCGTTCACTCCGACCGCACCTCGCGTGCCCGAAGAGAGGCCCAGCAAACGACTGGTATGTTCCAATTATTTCTATATATCGATAAAATAGTCAAATTATCAAATCGAAATCGAGTTGAGTTAACGTCTTTCGGCGAGTGCCCGCGCTTCTGAGCAATCGCTTCCCGCACATGTGGCACATCGAACAGTCGTATAACGTTCCCATTTGTCATGTCCCCCTCCAGAGCGCCTCACGCCGCGTCGGCCTGCAGTGCTCCAACTGCCACACCACACAGACGTCGTTGTGGCGTCGCACCAATGAGGGCGATCCGGTGTGCAATGCGTGCGGCCTGTACTACAAGCTGCATCGCATCCGGCGGCCGCTCACCATGAAGAAGGATACCATCCAGGTAAGATTCCGCACAATTGGTGCCCTCATCATCCTCCAAACGATCCAAAACTAATCTCGATCGAATCCTTGTCCACAGACCCGCAAGCGCAAACCGAAGGGCAGCAAGAGCAGCTCCAGCTCCACCTCTGGTTCGGCCAATGGATCCTCCTCCAAGTCGGCTTCTGGCTCAGGCTCCGCCACGCTGTCGCACAATGCATCCGCCGCTGCGGCAGCCCACGCGGCCAGCCAAGCGCGCAAAGGTACGTGGACGAACCAGTTGATCTCTGAACTGGTCTCGATACGACAGTATTAGATTGCAAGATTCCAACGGTTCTGTGTGTGCCACCCGAAAAACAGAACTGCAACTAGTCGACAGCACGATCCAGCATAAGAATGCCGCCGCCGCCGCTCGGCCGGGAAAACTGTTGGGCACGCTAGCTGCCCAGCAGACCACTGGCTCCATTGGATCGCACTTGGATCAGCCGACAACAGTGCACCAATTTCAGTCAACAACCAACAATCACTCGCACTCGCCGGTGATTGCCGACCATCTGCTCGCCTCCACCTCGTTGGCAACTTACGGTCAGGGGTCATCGGTTGCCTCGCCCGGACAGGGCTCCTCGGTGGCCAATGGCGGTGGTCTCATGTCGATTGGCCCAAAATACAATGGTATGTACCAGCATGGCGGCGGCTCGTCGGTGGCCTCGTCGCCACCGCCTCCGACAATGGTCGGAAATTCGTACAGTCCGCCGGGATCGCCGGCATCGCAGTTCTACGGCCACCATCATCTGATGAGCACACATGTTGAAGGCGACACGGGAAGCGTGGCCGAGGAGAAGGTCGACATCACGGCACACCATATCCATCATGATCAGCACCATCTGCATCAACATCTGCACCTACATCATAACCATCATCATAACCATCAACCACCGACGACGATGTCGTCGTCTTCGACCGAGTCGGTCGGAGGAGCGCAGCAACAGCATCTGTTGCACAGCCGCAGTCCATCGATGGATGATGGCCAGCGTATGATGCATCATCAGCAGCATCAACCACTCCAGCAGCCAGACCAGCTGAAAAACAGTCCGGCGCACTCACCAGAGCATTATCACGAGATGGAGACGGCTGTCGCGACGGTGGCCACCACGGAGGCGGACACGTCGAACGGAACGGCTCCTATTCTACGGCCATCGGTGGTCAATATCAAGTCCAAGTAGATCTGAAAACTAGAGTTTATGTTGCGTACAAACACGCACGAATAGAGTCTGAAAATAACGGCAATCACATCCAATGTGTGTACAATAATGGGGATAAAAACATGACATATTTCATAGTTTAGATAGCATGTGAATTTTTATGTTAGTAAGTGTGATGTTACCGAATGCTCGATTTGTCTAGTTTGTAATTATGGCGATTATTTTGTAATAACGTGTATTGGGTTTTATGTGACTTTCTCGTGAATTAACTCCACTCAAAATGCGTGAGTTATGACACTTGGAACTTCAGCGACATGCGCGAGCATTCTTTTTGTTGTATAGTTTACGTATTACGGTTGTAATGATAAGTGTTAATATATATAACATGTGCTGTACAGTATGCTCCATATTTGTTGTAAATATAATGATAAAATTGATAATAAAGAACAATTTGCTATTGTAACGATGGTTTTTCTGCGCATATTTTGTATGGGTATTTTTCGGTATTTTCCGCACTATCAGTGAATTGACTTCGAAATTCAGTATTGATATTTTGGTATGCGCCAAAATGACAAAAATTGACTGGATCCAGCTTCTAACTAAACTTATCTAGTGCAGATTGCTAACCTGAAAACTAAATCGAGAAAAAACGTCCAACTTTTGGCTAGAATTCTACAATTTTACGATTTAAAATGTTAGCATTTGTTACTCAAGTCAATTGAGGAATTCCCGGATCCCGGAAATTTCGAAATTAGTGTTTTCGGGAATTCCCATTTCCAGGGAAATTTAAAAATTCCCGGGATTCGGGAAATTTGGTTCAAACTTCTTGAAAATAAATTAGTATTATGGCTACGAAATATTATACAGAGAGTCGAATATGCCTATGAACGCATTCAGAACATCATCCGAATACATCAGATTCGAAATGTTCTTAGTTGGACCAGCGGCGTCGATTGTGGAATGCTCAAATACCAGCACAACATGCATAAAAGGTAGCTGACACGTGAAAAGTTAAAATGACATGCTGAATTATGAATTGTTGTTTTTTTATTCCACGAATAAACAAACGCGGACGCATTCATGAGTTCTCAAGGGCTATGATATGAGAAACTCGACTACGGACATCTCTAATTCCATCACGACCTAGCTGAAGCAAAACGATGTTCAAAGTTTGAGTTGAACACTCGAATTTTTGTGTGAAAAGAACCGAGAACTTGTAACTTTGTGGTTCAAAATGCTATATTACATAATCAGTTGGTTCTTTATATAATTTATTCGCATTTATATTTCCATTTCAATGTGATTATATGAACCAACAAAACTTTCCGGGAATTCCCGGAAAAAAAATTGCAAACTCTACACATATTTCATAGCACGGTAAAGTTATAGGAAATATGATGATTGATGATACACAATTGTAGTAAACTACATTTCCCACATTTCTTACGAACATACTTAGGCAATCAGACCGATATTCAAGACATAACATTGCATACAAATTGTGTAAATTTGATAACAAATCCGAGTGTATATTGTGTTGTGTTATTGTGTGTTATTGTACGATTCGAGAGAACATTCAAGAACACAATTCATGTTTCGTGAAATCAATGACTAGATAAAAAAGTTGAAGGCTTTTCAATCATGTAATGTAAAAATAAAGACCATACACTTGAAAAATTAATATTCTTAAAATTAGTTGTTGCGGCCGATTGCAGCGGAACGAATTATATATATACTATATTAATAGAAGACTGTGCCGCATTTGTGTACCAAACAGCAGCTAACTCGCACCCGCACACACACACATACATAGACGAGCGCCCGAACGCTCGATCCGAACGCTCGCTGAGCGTACACGCATACACACACATACAAACACGGTAGATAGTCCTGATTGAATAAGTTCACTGACCGTAGCGGGATATTGTGCACAATATTATGAAGTCATCAGCTGTGCTGCAGATCAAAATGAATCAGTACAATTTCGACCAGCAGCTAATACATTTCCGTTGCTTTTGATTTGTGCTAATAAATACAGTCCACTAATATTTTCGCGGGAACAGTAGTTGTAATTGCGTTCAAAATGATAGTTTCAGAGTTGGTCATAATCATTTACCGACATTGTATGTGTATATTACGCGGGCAATCATAAAGATGATGAATTCACAAACGAATAAAATATAATAAGAACAATTATAACATTTTTTGTATATTCATTAAACATTCCACGAATTTAATTATATTAAAAACTAGCGGCTTCGCCGCCAGTGTGGCGGGCAGTGCGCATAATTTACTTTTGTACCTCTCTATATAAAATTGCTTAGCGAGGTTTCGGCTTAGAGAGGTTCCACTGTACTAAAATACATTTGATTAAAAAGTTAAAAATAAGTCGCACTGGACCAATAATTTTGTTCCGGTGTAGAGAGGTTTCCGGATTAAGTGAGATTCGACTAAGAGAGGTTGCAGGTTGCAGTGTACCAGAAATCATTCGATTGATATTTGCATTACAAAATCATTCGCACGGGACCAACATTTTTGTTACATGGGAGTCATCATCAGCTTCTGTAGCTGCTGTTTCGCGACTGTGGGTGTCTGTGGCTGCTGCTCGATCTGCATCAACATCTCCTGCTTGGCTGACTGGAGTCAGATGCTTCGATCTTTGTCCATGACGGACGCACTCATGGCAATTGAGAGGTTTTGTATTGATTCACTAGGCTGCATGCATTCTGGCGTTTTTATCGGTGGAAACCGTAGAGTATACCAGTTGTATAACATTTGTTTGGATTCAGAAGGGCAGGGCTGCCATCTCGAAATATGAAGAAATGCTAAATCCAGAGGGAAGAAATGCCAGAAAAATGCTCAAACTGAACTAAACTAGCAACATCTGAAATGCCAACACTGGGTTCTGTTCTTCGATTTCTGACTCAATTTTGTTCGATTGCAAAAATCGAGGTGGTTGAAGCCCAGAATTTGCACGTGTGTATTTTGTTGCTTTTGTTAGGTTGCCCGTTTTTGCGCATATGTATTTTGTTGTTGGTTTTCCAGCTTACGTACATGCATATATATAAGCGAGAAGAGCGGGTTGGGTTTGCGCTTTTTGAATTAGGTTTTTGGCATTCTTCCTTCCTTCCCAAACAGATCCGGATCGACAGACACTTCTTCTTGGACAAGGACGACGTTGTAGCTCTAAAGAATAAATATTATATATCAAGTATCAAGTTGAACATAACGAATCAAACGAATGGCCACGCCCAAATCGCATGCGTCATGCGTATATACGTACGAGCTCAGCGTTTGCGCACTTGCCTTATATACACACAGCGCTGTTACTCACGTCTGCTGACTCTGACGTGTAGTTGCACACCTTTCCGCGCAATTACTCACATAACAAGCATCGTTTTTACTTGTGATTTCACGGGTATTTTGCTGTTCACACAACCGTGTAAATTACCAGGCATGTATTATGAATGTGTGTGTAGTATATATAACTGCTCGGGCTCGGGGAAATACACACACATTGTGTGAGCAGTCCGACGAAAATTGTACCTATACATATAATTGCTCCATGGGTTATTTGTTATTTACCGACTTAATTTATTGTTAGCATTATGTCTGCAATTAAGTGCGCTTTAAATTACTGTTGTATATTGACGCATGCGCAACACCGCCACACGTAATTTACATGTACATGTACACACACGTGGCGTACAAGTGGTTGGCTGAAATATATGCCAGCAAGATGGACGAGATTAAAGGCGCCCAACGTGTATGTATATGCACTGCACAGATACACGTATTCAATCGGTTCGCGTTGGTTCTTGCTAGCAGCTAAATCGAGAGAAAATAATCACACACACTTGACTTGACTTGATTTTCGCACACTTTTCCGTGATCCGGCGGCAACACGTTCTTCCGCTCACGCGGCCCTCCAATCCACGACTGCCGCCACACCGCACACGCAATCAATGTACCCGATATGTGTGTGTTGCGCTGCGCTATCGTCGCAAGATAATATTTTGATAATACGAATGTATCGTTAAACTAATTCTGGGTGCTGGTGCTGGTGCATGCAATGCGCGGCGAGCATGTGCAAAGATATCAGTCGTAGTATCGTGCACGGTGTATGAGGAGGACATGCCCCCAACCAGCTGACGGTTGGCTGCCTCTAATCGCATACTATGTTTTCTTTGCATGATTAGATAATTGGCTGCAGATAAAATGGCCCGGCGGGAAAGGGTCGCCAGACTCAACGCATACCGTCTGCGTCGTCGTCGTCGACTTATCAGTTCCGAAATTCCGTGTCGCACACGCACATTATTCAGCAGCAACAGCAGCCGTCAGGTTCAGTCTTCGGTCGCCGGTTGCGAAAAGCGCACCCCGCCTCCGCCACGCTCCGTGAAGTAGCGCGATCACCGTACAACATCTGCATCTTATCCTTATCATCCAGCCAACGAGAGGAATGCAAGTGACACACACCCTGCATACATCCGGAAAAAAACCCGGGGCTGACTGCTCCGGACGCAACAGAAAAATGTCATATATGCGTACGATATTTCTATATGTGCTGCACACACACACTCACGACGCACACACACCGACACGCCAGAACGCAGATAGCTTAACTTATCGCCCACCACTATCTGCACGACGGCGAGAGAGAGATATAATTTTCGATTGTAGACAATCTATGCACAACCTGCGCGCTGCGCCGACACGCCAGCCTGAAGTTCCGCGCACAACGTTTTCAATCACCGCAGTCTGCGGGTTCTGTTCGTGTCTTTTCGTGTGCACGCGTCCGCCAGTCCGCTAGCCAGCCAGAATGATGGCGAACGAGATCTCCAGCGACTCGTCGTCGCGTGCGTGCATTCCGTTGGCTGCATCCGCGAGTGTGTGCCGCGTATTGCGCTTCGTTCGTTTCAAGTCGCGCTATTATCGGCCATCAGCATCGCATCATCATGATGGTGGCGCAATGTGCGCGCGTGTCGCTTCAATGGCGTGTTCGAATGTCAATTGCTCGGCGGTGATCATCGGCATGTTGTTGAAATGAAATAATTCGCTTGTACCGTCGCCGCCGTGTGTGTGTGTGAGTGTGTGTCGGAATAAATGGGGCGGCGACCGACGGCGTTCGACGTTCAAGTGCGCGGATTAAATCGCTGCGTTTGTGCGTGACCATCTTGGAATCGTTTGGAGGCCGTCCGAAACACCGACAGACAACAGTGGGCATATTTTGTGCAGTGCAGTCAGTTGAAGGCGTAAGACGCAACATAAGTATATGTTACAATAATTGCGAGGCGTGCGCGTGACATGGTGACTGTGTATATAGCCGTACGATGCGGCTGATTGTGCACTCACATCTTGTGATGTGTGTGGTGGCACAAATGAAGCCACTCAAGTACGCGTTTTTCCCCAGTCCAGAGTGCTTCAACGAGTACACATACCACATACGAAAGACTACGTGCACAGTGAACATACATAACTATACAAGGTAGCGCATAAGTAATCATCCTACTTACGAGGGGAGGTCACGCACGTGTCGTTAAGGATCACAGTGGCCTTATAACTGGTGATTTTGGGGGCAAAATAAAGATGCCCGTATAAAGGACTCTTGCCAATGCGCACTGTTGCCGATGATATGCAAAGTTGAAGATTTAGTTATTTAGTTCTGGTATGGGAGTTTGAAAATACAACTACTACTAGCTACAACTTTTTAGGGAAAGCCATCATGTCAAAACGGTAGTACATTTTGCTCATTGCCCATCTTGTATATACAATTCCGCATCAACATAATTTCGGTCAGTGACAATCATCAATACCGCCAATAACTCATATCATCGGACCCATGGTGCCATACATAATGCCATATTGGCCCTAGTATCACCAGCTAGACGCTCACTGGAAAATGTGCAAGAAACATTAAAAAATAACTAGAACGGTGACAAAATGTGTACATCTTCTTCTATCTTCTTCTAACTATCATATATAAATGACCCCAAAAAATTACGAAAATAATCTTATCAAATATGTATCCAGGCAGGCCAGAAACACCGCTTGAAGTTTAGTAAACAAATCGTCACCTGACTTTTTTGACTGACTGTAAATGACCCAAAAAAATGTTAGATCACGAATAACGTGTCCTAAACATCGTCCGATCCTTATGATTCTTCGGGTTTACCTT
>JANTBZ010116063.1:0-16072 GCA_024741255.1 Exechia fusca | reverse complement strand
AATTTATTTACACCATGTACGAAGCATTTAGGGTTTTTTGGGTGTGCAGTATGAAGACCCCATATTTTCCAGGCTACCGAAATGCGCTTCTTCACATTTCCAATTGTTTCCCATTTTATTCCACCCTGATTCTTATCAATAGAATAATATTAATAGTAGATATGCAGTATGAAATCTCTGCTGCTACTAATCGTTGGCAAACATCTTGGCCATTCCAAGTCGACCGAAAATGTGTGCGTTCGTACTTTGTGTTCGAAATCATAACAATTCGGTGGTCGAGCACCGAACCAGTCCAACCACCAATCCACATTGCAACCTACAATCACACCTGAATACGAACGCCGTGCGTCCAGCGTCCAGCAGGAGGTCCAGCAGGGAGCATGTTCGATGCGCTTGCGCGAGTGGTACGCTTGAACGCCAATTCTGGCTGGATGTTCGGCGATGTTCTAGCACTAAATCATTACGCCCAGTCGAGCGCACCCAAGAAATGAGCGTTCGATGTCGGTCGACAGCTGCTCGAGGGATTACGCCAGCGAGCGTGGGCGCGTTACGCCCGCCATCGGCGCTTCGGTGGCGGCGTGTCCACTTGGACGCTGTTCTGTGCGATGTAGAGTATCCGTGGTAGCTGGAATGAGAGTCGATTGAGAGTGCTGTGTTGTGTACTCGACGATTTCGTGTGTGGAGTGCGGTTCGTTGTTGCTGTCGTCGGTGCTCGCATGCCCGCACCAGTGCACACATACACAGACCAGACAGGAGCACATACTGGGGGTGAGCATAGAGACTTACGTGTTTCGCGCGGCGTCTCTGCCGAACGAGTTGATAAAATGGCATGAGATAAAGCTTGTTTTTACGTGTTATAGTCTGGTTGTAAATTGCCAACAATGATGTAAATGTACGTGTCCTAAAAATAGCATTGCTCTTGTGTTCCTTTAATATTACCAAAAATATATAATTCACTTTGATAGTGTGAACAATGTCGTTCCCCATCAGAATTTAAATTAATTTGCGGCTAACTACTTATACATTATGCATCCATGAAAGATAACAAAATTAGGTCGATGAGACTCACCCTTTTGGAGATCTGCTGTTTAACTATCGATTAGTTAAAATCCGAATCGATTATATTAAACCGTTCTTCAGTTGCCAGGCTTTACATTGCTTCGAAAAACCTACGGTTCTGAGTTCATCCCTAGTATATCGATTCTCGAGACCGGCGAAGCGTTGGATTGTGCAACAATCCGAGCACATCCGGAACATCGTATCGCTTTGTAAATGTGTTCGTATTACGTATTACACATTGCGGTCGAACACAATACGAATAAACACATACCATCATACAGCAGAGTAGATATGTTTGAGCATGTTCGCAAGACTTCCGTGTGTCCGAATACCAGAAATCTTGTGATTTAGTGCGCATGGTACAAACCGGGAAAATTGTTGGTTGGTAAAACACGCGTTTGTGTTTTTTGTTTGTCTCCAATGAAGTTGTTGGCTCGTTCTGTTGTGCGAATTGGTGGTGGTCTGGTCTGTGAGTGATTGATTTGGCAGACAACCGCAGCTAGACAAACATCACATGTTGTTTCATGTGTACCACCAACCCAAGCTCTTAAACCAAATACTCACACACATACTCACTAAACGGACCGTAGAGGTAGATTTATGTTCGATTGAAAGATGTGATTACTGAAGCTCTGGCAGCTGTTATTTTTATGCAGTTGTCAGATAGTTGAATGAGAGAAGTGAGAGACGTAACAATGATGCTTTCAAAAGTATTTTATAGTTCGAACCATCATCAAAAATCACATTACAAAACTGCATGTGCAAATCTTGCGTCCGAGTAACATACCCAAATAGATAGCATCATACAGTCCGCAAAATAAGGTTACCGCCACCCGCGTTTTTGCCAATATCTGCAAGAATGATCATCGTATAAAATTGAAATTTTTGTACATCATGCAGAATCATGTTTCCATTCGATTGCAATAACAAAATTATTTAAATAAAAAAAAATTAATTCAAGTGCACAACAACAACATTTTCGAAAAATTTCACGGGATATAATCGAGAAATAACAAGTCGAAATGTATCCAATTTAGATGTCAACACAACAACAAACTGACATTCTATAGTTGCCATCAGTGTGAGTAGGCAAAAATGTATCAAGCAAAATTCCAAGACTTGTCGGAATTTCACTTCTAAAAAATAATGCCAAAAACCCTACAAAAAAATGTAGCGAACAAATATTAATGTTTACTTAGACTTATATACCACTGAAATCATAAAGTGGCGGTAACCTTACTTCGCATTTCACACGTGCAAATAAACTGAACTGAATTTACACAACATCTAGACATATTATAATTTTAATAATTTGTTATCGCGATCGGATGGAAACATGATTCTTCATGATCTACACACATTTTAATTTTATACGATGATCATCCGGGCAGATATTGGCTAAAACGCGGATGACGGTAACCTTATTTTGCTGACTGTAATATCCACGCGTTCCGTTAAGTGTTTTAAATTTGTGTTTTTTGCTGAAGTGCAAATGGTTAGCGACACGCAATCTGCATATTGCCGCAATGTGCAAAATTATATGTAGTTGCTAACATATCTCAGGGAAAAAACATTTATTCCGTAAATGTTCAGACGTGCTCCTAGGTCAGTGCATAGGCAACCGGAAAATTGTACACCGACATTGCTTCAAATTAAATCCAAAACTATTCGAATGATGTCGCACACGTGTCATTATCATTGGTGTTAACAAATGTCTGCTGGTCATGTCACATAAGTATAATGATGATGATCACTGCCGACGGTCGTTATAATTGTTGCGGAAGTGCGCCATCCTCACTCTGGCCATTCAGAGTTTAACCGATGGACAGCGCTCTCAACGCGCATTTCCACTGTGCATTAGTGCCACATTCACGATGGCGCATCTAGCTAAGGTTCCATCGAAAGTTAGACGCTCCGGACCGAACATGACCACTCGTTTGGTCGGTGCTGCAGTTGACTTGGCGGCGTCGACCACGGCGTCATCAAAACGTTCCATACACAAGCCGACTTTCGGTTGGCGAGCGCATGTGTGCGCCCACACATCAGCTAGAACCAGAAGTTCGCATAAATTCCCTAGTGTGAATATTACGTGTGATTCATGATGTAGTTATTGGCGCAAGTGAAATATATAATAAGGTTTACAACATCCTAGACTCGCTTCTACAACAATAAAAATCTGCTTTAACGATTTTGTACATTTTCTATATTTATTTCAAATATCGGTTATAAAGTCGAAAGTTTGTCTCATGATTCATGTTACTTATCATCTCCATTCGACAAGTTAACTATTCATGTCAGCAATGGCATGGAACGTGGTAAAACGGAATGCATGCAGTCCTGCTCTACGGTCCGGTTATCCACTTTACCCAACTCGCAGACACAGGTCGCACACTCGAACAACAAAACCTCCCACATCGTCCGTCAGAAACGTGCGCAAGACTGGACTGGCGGACGAATACTGCTGCTTTCCAACAAGCTTTTGTTCGAACTTGAAACAACGTACAGTAAATTTCGTTCGGAGATGACCTCTCTTGGCTCGATCGCATTGATGCTTGCTCGCCAATTCTCACTCATGCCAAACTAGACTTTTTATGTTGGTCGAAGTGTAGATACAGTTCTTGTTATGAATAATAAAAATAAGAGAACTTCACGTTCTTTTATACGATGCCAGTTACGTTATGTAGCGTATTTTGTATGAATAGTAATTGAGCACGAGTATTTTACTCGATAGAGTTGAATTGAGACGAAGCCATTCAGGATGAGCAGTACGTGTGTGTGCACAATAAATTGGATCAAGCTCATTGTAAGCTCAAGCTCAATTTAATTCGCCACATCTTCGAATGTCAATCGCATTGTAAACAAATATCAATTACATTCCCAGTGGCATCGACGACATTCCCATCGACAAATCCTGTTGAACATCTCGAAGATTGATGATTCAATGTTGAAACCCTATCCGAGTGCGAATGATATACACATTCACGTTGTGTCTGTACAGACACAATGTGGAACATTTGTCACGTATTCATTCGATTAGAGAATGTCTCTGGCTGTTCATGTAATAATTCCACTTTATTAGTTCCCAGCTCCAGTGTACAAATTATTCTTCAAATATACTAAATCGGACCTAAACCGAATCTATATTCCGCCTTCTCAGTGCTCGATGAGTCTGAGTGTCGCCCTGACCTGAAATTCAGTTCGCACAAGTACGATTTTTCGCAAACAATCGCAACTTTTTCGGATTGAACAAGCGCACAAATACTCTGTCTCACCACCACAACTAGCAACTCATGGCGCCAATGGCGGTGACTCATGCAATTAATTTGATTTATCTGTGTGTAAGCGATTTATGGTCGCA
Source organism: Exechia fusca (assembly GCA_024741255.1). Classification (NCBI taxonomy): domain Eukaryota; kingdom Metazoa; phylum Arthropoda; class Insecta; order Diptera; family Mycetophilidae; genus Exechia; species Exechia fusca. Next base: position 11,655 of record JANTBZ010116063.1, on the reverse strand, counting down.
TGCATGCAGCGCATATCCTCCGGCGATTCCGAAAGCACACACACAGCAGCAGCATCGTTGAAGCAATCCGCGATCGACGACGTCGCCTCGAGGCATCCCCGTGCGGCGGGCGGCGATGACCCGAAAGAGCAAGTTGTCTCTACTGCAGCCGCAGTGATGCACACGAACTGTTCAGCTGCTGCTGCTGGCGGTTGGGACTACTGTACAATGCTACTGTACAATGTTCTTCTATAAAGTAAAAACGATGATATGCATGTTGTTTCTCCAAGCCAAAATACACCCAGAATCGCACAAGCTGAGCGACATAGGTATGGGATGGAACCCATACGATTCGGCAATCTAGTCGTTGCAGAACTGTGAACCGCGCTTTGCTTTGCACATATGCAAGTTTGTGTTGAACCGGCGGACTCATTCGCCCTCGTATTTTTGCTCAACGTTGAATCATATGGAGACAGTCGAAAGGTACCATATTTATCAGCGAAATTAATGTATGTATGTAGGAATAACAGAAAAGATAACGTATTTTTTATTCTACCCAGCAATAGTTAGCGCTGAAAAATTCAATCGCGCCTTCAAATGCTAGAAATACTAATGTATTTTTTGTGTGCACTTACTCAAGTGCGAAATAACTGGTAATATGAAATTGGTAACACGGGAATTGAGGCTGTAGGTGAAAACTATTGATATTTGTCAACGGGGATCGGGAAAACCTGTTTCTCACTTATATATATTCAATTGAAATTCAGAGCCCCTGGATTTTTACGGTTGAAATTTGTTTACATGATGACGTGCAATGTCATTTATATACCGAAGTAGTTCATTACCATGATCAAATTGAAAGTGGAAAAATATCGCTGGTTTGGTCAGCACACAACTCAACGTGCGAATGTGCGTTATCGCAGTCGTCGGCTAGCTGAAAACATCGCCGCCAGTGCCGTCGTGGGCGTGCCGAAATAGTTTCGCAGTAACAACGACATTGCCAAACACGTACTAGATCTACCATCCCAGTCTCCACATTTGCGGTCGCTGCGAACTCACGTACAGCACCTATATTTTCTGCTTATGACCATCACCTCTTTCAAATTTCCACCCGCAATTCTCTGCTCATCCCGCACAGATTTCCCCACCTCGGCACCCGAATCGCACTCAATCCGCCACCTCACGTCCGACAAGGGCGCGGCAACGCGAGAGTTACGCCACCCTTGGGGGGCTGCGTGCGAAGCGATTAAATACGCCATCGATGCGGAGTGCGTTGTTTGTGCGCACACATTTCTCCCGAACCGCTTCGATCGCGGTTTATCGGAGCATCTAATTGCCCGCCGGGTTCGGTCGTGCTCAGCTCACTCCGCCGGCACACCCGCATAAATAAGGGTTTGTTTGTGGCGTGGCTGGGCGTACAGCGATCGATGCCTTGCCATGCCGTGCGCGTTTCGTGCGTTTGTTTATTATCGCAATGATACGCCGATACAGTGTGCGAATAGATGCCGTCGTTTAGATTGTCCGCGAGCGTCGAGCGTCGGAAGAGGGTCACGAATTATGGTTCAATTAGGTCGCCGCTGCCGGTATATATGGGTCAACCAATTTGGGCGCAATCAATGCGTAGCGCCAGGCATAAATCGTTACGATACGAATCTCAGCAATCGATGCTCCACTTTCTCTGTTGACATCGAAATAACTCGGTTTTCATCGATACATGGGATTCTGTCGTTGATTCGCAACAAGGCACATTGAATTCACGAGCGTATGGAAATGTCGGACTGTGTCCACAAGTTTTTTTTCTGATCAGCGACAGCAGATCTGTGCAGTGTTCATCCAGTCGAGTGATAAATTGAATTGCAGAGCTTATTTGGCTGCTATAACTCTCACGTGAGAACATATTTCCTTTTCGCACACTGATGCGACGTATGGCACTCGAGGGTGGCGACCGACAGCAGAATCAGCAGCGAGTTCGGCCCGTTGCGCATTCGGAACACGTGTGTGTGCACGCATGGAGTATTCGCGTTGATGATGTCCACTCGGTCCCTAATGAAATTACTCCCGGGGCGTGGTATTAATTCGAGAAACGGAAATTCATTGGACAACTTTGGGGCGCTGACCGGCGACACACTCGCAAGCACACCTAACTATATGCGGATGTTTTATGAGCACATGCATACATCGCACAAGTATAGTTACCTTGCTATACGCTCGAGAGTCGGGCATGTCCTTGTCGTCCACATCGTAATTCAGATTTCGGAGGGGTTGTCTGCGATATATGCAATTAACACATAAAATTGGGGCACAATCCCGAGCAGACGTCTGATGTCGATCGTGAAGTCAAGGAACAATTGTGGATTGCATTGGTGGAAGACTTCGATACTTTCACATTGTGGAAAAATGTAATACAAGAAACAAATAGCTGATTGAACAGGATGATGCTTCAACCAGAAATCACGAGGGTTTTCATTTATATCGAAGATAGTAGGAGATGATAGACAATAAATAGAAGAAAGATATAGTTTGGATAAATTCGCGTGCAGAACATCTTTAGCTGAACCCTACACAACCACTCAAGTCTACATATCCAACATCAGTAATTGGATACATTTCGGACATAATGTTTATCATGTCTACATAATGTTGGTCTTGTACTATGCTGATTCAATTACACGCGATTTAGTGACGCAGCCCGTTACGCTGTCAATTACGCACGAACGCAAACAAACACATGGAGCATGTGTGCACGTTGGAGCCGTTGCACACTCACACCTACACCAACTCGTGTGCATTTCAACCGCACATCAGGTGTTGATGTTGACGTAGCGTAGTTTGCACTTGTACAGAACACAGATCCAGTTCTACCTTGTCCATGCACTCGGCCTCAGCTATGGGTTTACGCCATTGGAGCAATGGCATTATATGCTTATCAACATGATGAGAACAACGTTGGAATGACTGAGAGGGATTGAACTGATTATCCAGTTACGCCGGGGAATGCAACACACATAGTAGTGTAAACTATACACTCGAGATTGAGTAAGTGATGCACCTACAATTGAAGAGACAGACAACATTAAAATAAAATATGTCACGAAGTTCAAATGCATTCATGTGGATAGACCGAGTTATTAATTCTGTTTACTGAGGACATGTTATTAAACTAGACATTAGTTTTAACAATGTGTGTCGATAACCAAGATTTATTTACCATTCGTGCTTACTGGATAAACTTTTCCATCCAGTTATGGATCACGATTGGAGTGGTATATATGGTGCATGTTTCGACTTTTTGCTCTTCGCGCTGTTGGCGGACGTTTTAATGCCCGTATAGCCATCACACACATCAAAACACCCGTCGTTAACACACACATTCAAGCCGAGTCCGTGTACGAGTCCGGGCTTCAAACTCACAGTGAGTGACATACGATGTGGATGCGAAGTTGGCTGTTGCCATCATATTTCATTGCATTATGATGACAAATGACGCGTTGATTTTTTCGGCGAACACTGTGAGCCGCCGTTTGTATTTTCTGCTCAGATTACCGCCATCATGGAGCATCGGAAGCATCATGTGTGGTGTGGGTATGTGTGTGTGACAATGTACGTGTAATATCCGATTCCCTATATGTCATCGTCGTCGAACATACAGCTGCCGCTAATGATGCGAGAGGACATACGAAAGAGATGGAGGTTGTGAAATATAAATTGAATTTAATTGGCAGCTCTTCTTCTGTCAAAATGGATTTATTAGGATATGTGAATTTGATACGAACAATAAAACGAACAAACGAAACACAATAGTTTCACCGGTGAAACATACATATTATAACTACAAGGAATGTTCAGTGGAATTAAAATATTTTTCACTTGTCCAAAAATCATGGCTGATAAACAAACTGTGTCCACAAGCGGTTAACAGTGGCTGCACTCTTGTCTGGCGTCTTGAAACTATAAACGATTTCATTCTACTTCTCATTATTTAGGGATTTATGCATAATTGTTGTAGATTGCACTAACCGTCTGTGAATCCTCCGCCGACAGACACACAGAGACAAATAATGATACATGTTGCGAAGCCACTCAGCCTGTGACAAGCCCCATTCAGGCGCATTCGACGAGGACGCAACAGTGACGTCGCAACAATTTCAACGACTTCGCAACAAAATTGCTATTAGTTCAGAGTTCTCTCAAGTGGTTTTTTTTCCGTATCTGAGCATAGTATCTGAGGTCGCAATTTGAATTGTGATGTGAAGCGAGCGTTTCCGTAATTTCCATTCCTGTTTTAATCTCATTTACTTCACCCGTTCCCACCCATTCTATTTCCTGTGTTGCTGGCTGATGTAAATGTCGTCAAATGTCACCGACAATCTGCCATCTTGTGCTGTTAAAGATTTTTTAATCGAGATAAGTTCAGTTTTCATAATAATCATTACAATTCAAATAAATCCGCTACTCGACACCAAACGAATAAATCTTCAGTCTCCAACCGATCTTCGATCTTCACGGCCAGCATCCATTCAATTATTTATTTATTGCTCTAGTGAAATGTTTCGCCGGCGTGTCCACAGTGTTCGTGACCATACGCCACTTCACGAAATAACCCCTGCCAGGATTTAGTGAGTTTCGGGGTGTCTGTGTTTCGGCGGGCTGGGAGTGTATTGAGACACACGAACACACCGTCCGACTCTGACAGCTCCGACAGCTATGCCAAACACTATCGGCCAGACTCGAGATAGTCGCGCAGTACGAAAAATGTGTATATTCGAGACCACGTTCATGATTTCGTGGCCTTTTCTATCTTTGTTCTCTGTCTTTTTCTCATGTAGTGTTTTACAGCAACATAGAGTCGACGTATCTTCTAAAATTTGCACGACTGAATAGATAATGATATCTCGAGCCGGAATATTGAGCATCAGAAAGGTTCGAGACGCCCATTGGAATTCGTCATCCCAATAGTATAATGTTATTGATGGTGGCTTTCGAAAAGATTACATATTCAAATGCTTCGCATAATAATGTACAAATGCATATCCAAATCAGCAAGTGTGAGAGCTGATAGCTAACTCTATTTGAAGTTAAAACGGTTCGGCTCCTGCAAAAAGTGTCGGACTTATCAATCTGCCCGTGTAGGTAGATCCACATGCAATACAACCACCCCGGAAAACATGAACCAGTGCGAAAACACACACATTTCCCCAATTGGACCATGTGCGCACGCTCAATAATTGAGTGTCAGTCTGGCCGGACACCATGCGCAAACCAACTTCAAATGTCCGTTCGAACGTCGAGCTTGTTACAACATTGCTATTGTAGGACGCGATTCGACCGATGTGCACGGCGGCGCAGTGGACCTTGTTATTTTTTCATATGGACATGTGGATTTTTTGTTCAGATAAGAGGACTTGTTTGACATTCAAGTGAAATGAACCGCTCGTGAAAATGCAATGTTACTACCATATCAATCATATTATACTCCGATACCAATTGCGAAGACTCGACATAGATTTGCTCACGTACGCAGTTGGACTGTGCATTGTAAACTGAGTGAAACATAATTTTTTTAAGCGCAAAATGGAATAAATTAAACTCTCAGCAAGTGTTGGGGCAGAGGTTTGTGTTGACACTGCAGTTGCCACTCACTTACAGCACCAGTACGAACAATCGCTGTGCCATTGTCAGTTGTGTCGCTGGAGTGCGCATTTCATTACCCTTGTGTATCCATGTTATCGTTATCATGTACATTGTACATTGATTCGAATGATGCGCCGCTATGCACACGGTCATGCAACCAATGCACATTTTTGGGTTTGGTCAGTTGAAAAATGGCTCTGTCGCAGCGAAAACAAACCGCCGACAAAACAGCACTCTTGCCACATGATACTGCCAACGAATTAGTGCACCAAAATTGAATTTTGATAGTAACTCGACAGCAAAAATCCGGATGAATACGTGCGCACAAATAACATATACAATGCAAAACTCCGCAGAAATATAATTTCCGCCAACAATGCTGTTCTGATTATTTTATGTATTGAAATATGTGTTCGGTCCGGTGTGCACATACCAGAATGATCACAGAATTGCAACATGGCGACAATTCGACGACACGACTTAAATGAAATTGAAGTAATGCGAATATTTAACCAGAATGACCAACATTTTTATACCTCGTGAAAAAAAACATGTATTGTCTGTATGTATTCGCCATCGACTGTCACTTGACATATGTATATTAGACTCGTAATCTTCAGTAATTTAGCGAATAATTTCGGTGGATCAACATAACACTTACATGATCAATAAAGTAAAGGCACACATGATTTTTATCCACAACCCTTACCAACTGCATTTATGACAAGAGAGCTAACACAGATCACCAATAGAACATCCCATAGGCCTCTGGCTCTTTGATGAATAACACGCTTATCAATAACTGAATAAATGATTGCAACATAACAAAATCATCATAATACGACGAAGGGCAGCTCTGGGGACATAAGAAGAACGATGTTTTCAATAAAAAGGTCTTATGAAACAAAATATCGAGCCAGACAGCCGCATGGCATGTGACAAATAATATTCAGCGGTATTCAGACGAAGGGCGGGTGGATTTGACGACGATAGCAGGCTCAGACACTCGCACATTCAGTAGACGGTGAAACCGACATCACGCACGCATCACACAGGCGACCCACAAAGACCCCGCACAAACATTGGTCAATGTGTATTCCAATGCGAACGGTATGTATACCGTTCCGCCAAAGAGATGACAGAAAAACAGACACACGAACCAAATCGAACAGATTTCGTGTGGGAATTCGAAGGCTCTCGCAGGGAATAAAAATAACCGTAATACGCATCATGTTATTCCGAGAAGCGTGCACACACACACACATACAGAAATATACTGAACATAATTGATATTCAAGTCGGCTGGCGCTCGATGTGAAACATAGGGATTGGGACCAAGTCCAAGTCCCACTCGCATTTCTTTCCGCATGGAAAATAGTAGATGTCTGTCTGACATATTTTTATACGCAGCAAATTGATCCAAAGTACGCTGTATGTGTGAACAAATTCCACTGAGACACCTACACGAACATACCTCTGCAAGCCCCACACATTTTTCTGTCATATTATTATGATCACCTTCAATACCGTCTGCCTAAAAAATGTGGGAATTTCTCATTTCTCACAAACATGCCATTTTCCCCATCTCTTGTAACTTGCGGTGAACTTGATTGGATCCGTACGTGGCATCTTTCCTTGTTTGGCTAGCTGGGGGTTCTTTATGTGTACTTCGGCACGTGGTGCATACATTATGTAAATGTTCAAATATCTTTCAAGTTTTACAAAATTGTCGTTTCTCACTCGGACGATGTGACATTTCCATCTCGCTGTACATCGAAACAGAACTAACTTCACGATTCATGGCCAATGAACACCCCCGCACACATACAAAATTGTGTGATGTGTTGTCGACTAATTCTTTCTTTCATTACACCGCAGGTGTGCGCCCCCAAGCTGGTCTGAATGCGAGACTGCAAATGGTGTACGTTCACAAACATCTCATCTCATTCAATGCTATCTCGACACTCAATCGTTGCATGTTTTTCTTGCTGCTCATTCAGCACTCGTCAACGCCAACACGCCTCTCCGAAAGTCGCGCAATCTGATTGCAATAATGTTTACCGTGCGAATGTGCGGCGTGTGAGCATGTGCGCATGTAGTTTATTAATGTGAGTGAGTCTGTGTGTGTGTGTGTGTGTGTGTTTGTGTGCAGAATGTGGAAGCCAACTGAATCCCTTTGACTGCCTGAGGTGTACGCCAGATGACGATGACTGGCGCCGACAAAGTGCGGCAGTGTGGCATACTTGCGCTGTGCTCTGTCATCATCAGAAGCAGCAGCAGCAACTTGCGCAGGAAAGACGTCCCAACTCTTTGCAAGTCATATCGCACATTACCACCGTAAACATCAACGCGAACAAGACCGCTTACGGGAGCGTTCGTGCGCGAATCTGTGTGTGCACACGTCGTGTGTGTACATACACGAGGTTTATGCACATGCACACACACTGTGCTAAACTGCAACCACTTGCAATTCTGAGCGTGGTCACACACTCAAGCGTATGCACACATTCAAGTAAACACAAGAGCAGATACACCAGAAGGCGTTTAGTGCTTTTATTTTGTTTCGCGTGATGATGTCACAGGGACGAAATTAAGTTGTGTGGCATTCGATCTTCTTGTGATGTAACTATCATAACGTTAGTTCGGTTAATGTCACTACATTCTAACCAGTGGGTCTGTACTCATACAAGTTTTCATGTTTTTCCAACCTACTGCAAGTTGCATATCGAAGCGAATTACATGATAGGAAGGGAGTGCGCCTCACCAGGCAACTACCTCATCGTTCGACCGGAATTAGCAAATTCGGAAGAAACAATACCTGCCCGGCATCGGATCATAAAATTATTATGTCAACTACCTCATTCCTTCTCTGGAGACTCCATTTTGAAAAGCAATAGTTGATTAGAAATAGTGGCTGAGGGCCACAATTCATAGCCCAAATTGAGGCTAATTTATCGATTTGGTAGATTGTATGTATGTTAAAGAGCTCTCGCATGGTCAAAAACGTATGCAAGATATATGACGGACAATTTTTTCATACCTTCAGGGTATCAGGAATCTCGAGATTCCTAACTTTTGGTTTCCGACATTTTGTTGATGGACTTAAAACATGTTTTGGATCCAGACGCACTTTCCTGTCAGAAAACAGTGCTACACCAAGAAACGAAATACATCTTCTCCATCTGTTACAATATAAGGCAAATATTTCAAACTACTAGATGGAATGTTATAAACATTTTACATTACAAATCAAAATTTTGACACGATATTATCAATTTGAGATCAGCAACAGATCATCGAAATTCCCGTATCTGATTGATCCATGTACTAGTTGGTTCTTAGCATTTTACCTGGAGAACAGAGCACTGTTAGTTTGTTCTTCAAATAGCTTGTTATTGTGAGCTTCGTTTAGCTTGGCAGTTCCGTTCGCAGGTCTATATGCACAGTGTAAATGTGCATGCAAGCACACCTGCCAAAGCTAATACAAACCACATGCAAATACGCTAGCAGGGCGAACTGAAAGCGGGGCGTAGCTGCATTGTAGTATGTTTTGCATACGCAAATACACTCATCTGCTGAAGATGGTTCGTCCGAGTGCTGAGACCATGATTTTTACCAGATTCAAACCACAAGCCGAAAATCTCTTTTGCATACGCATTTCTGTGCTTTCTATGCTTGAACCCGCACTGGAAATTCGCCCATTCATCAACCACGACCGCGATCCGTATATAAATGCAGACGCAATCGAACGCATTTACATATGTGCGGAATGTTTCTGAATGCAGTCTAATTGTACTTACAAAAATGGAATCTGCGGCCATTGCGCCGCGTTGTTCTACACCGCACCAACAAAACTCATATAGAAGATAGAAAATAAATGCAGCAACAACATGCATCGTATGAGAATTATACTCTTGCGAATTATGTATGGTACACAGAATGTTTTTATGGCTAGCGACACATGGCCGAATACCTAACGTCTGCTCGCTCTTTGCATAACTTTGCATAATAATGTTCTAGAGATTGCATGTGGGCGTGTGCTAAAAGACCGCCTGAAAACAACATTCAACATAAAAGGTTGAGACATGATTTACTGATCGACCGCTCCGACTAAAGTGCATATGATCGCATAATCGTTTGACTGCATCATAATTATTATTGTACTGACGTACAGGTTTTGTATTTTCAGGTAAATATTCCAGGTGCATATTGCATTAAAACAACATACATCACATGATATTATGTGTCAGTAAAGTGCCATTAAACAGTATTCAATATGTACGGAAAGTTGAACAGTAGCCGAAAATCCTATGTTAATACGAACCCATTCGTTCCGTGGCCGTTCACCCAAACCTGAGAATCCCGGAACCAACAAGTTTGCGAGTGTCTGTGTGAGTGTCATGGTCGATGTGCGGTCGAGCACTCAGATAATCTTTCGCATTATTATTATATAATGGTACAAATTTCCTGTGGCACTATCGTCTGAACACACTCATACACAATACTCAGACGAACGCCCCGATATTATTATGTTGTAATGTTACACGAATTGTACATTATGCATGGGTTAGTGAGTGCCTGCGACCGTATGATATTCAGGGTTGGTTCGACAAACACACACGCTTGCACGCACACATGCCAAGCCATTTATAGGCAGTGCACAATTTGTATGGCAACAATAGAAGAGTGCGAGAGGTTTCATACGGCTATAGCGATCGCCACACGAAACGCGTCTCCGAACCACCACCACCACCAGCAGCAAAACCACCCTCAACTCATCATCAGTTCGCAGTTCGCATACATACACACGAGTCCAAACATTTAAACCAGCAATGCTGCGCACATTCACTCGTGTGTGCCTAATTCGCATTGTATGCTCAACGGTGTGTGCCCGGGTGTGTATATGTGTATGTGTTTGTGTGTGTGTTACGGCGAGGTGCCGGGATTTCCCGGCACGTTTGGCAGCAGCGCCCTGAACTCGAGGAAGCGGCCTACTGTTGGTTGGTAGGGCGGATAGGGTGCAGTAAGTGTTTGTTTCGGGTTTAATTGTCTGTGGAACACAAGTCACCATTACCATCGTCATCATTGCGGATTGTGCAGGCCAACAGAATGCCTGTTCCGCATACACACAGCTTATGACTAGAGGCGAAACGACACTCGGTTCATCCATGCCGGGATCCTCCCGGAACATTCGGTGTGAGTAAACCATTGTGTGTATTTGTTTATTCAATGAAACGCCTATGAAGATAAAAGACGGGTTATTCGTTATTCTTCTAGACAAAATAATGTGTACCACTATGTTATACAGGGAGCGAGGTATGAGGTGTTACCAACTTCACTTGTCTATAGAGGCTAAACCACTCGTCATAGCGGGCTGTTTATTCTTGAAATTTGTGTCTTATTTTGTACTTAATATTCTGTGCAAATATTTTGGTTCGATGTTCATCGCGGGAAAAGATAAAAAAATTAATACGTGACGGAGACATATCGTTTTTCTGGTTGGAAATCAAAACGGACTGCCGTTCGCGCGATCCATTTCCAGACTTATAACTTTAATTATGTGACATTATGTGATAACGAAACTAAAGGCTCCGCAAAGCACAAAAATAGATGTCGGAAGCGTTCTAGGTATTGTCACAAGATGTATCCAAAAATTACCATTATAATTCAGCTGAATCCGAAGAGTATGGACCTATCGACCTGAATCATTCGAATTTTGGTATAAATCGATCTTCCGCTCGAGTTCATTGAATTAAACAAAAACATCGAGGTCTTATTGAGTAGTCGAAACGTGTTGTCTGAGAAAAACACAGGTTTTGAAATTCTTGCACTATCGTTTTCACATGTTCCCCCAAGATGATAATATTATAAGCGGTATAAAGTTCTATATCGATAAAATTTATTCTGTAGGTTCGAAAGAAAGGTATTTAGAACGTTTTAAACAAAAAGTGGACACCGAGAAAACAAGGGCCATCTTTGAATCATATTATTTTGGCGTGCTTGATGAGAAACTAAGTTTGCAGGTGACATTCGAATAGTCTCAGA
>JANTBZ010115952.1:0-16086 GCA_024741255.1 Exechia fusca | reverse complement strand
TCGGAAACGGAGCTGGTGACGTCTGTGACCATGGATTCAGTACCACTTTCGGTTGCAACGTCAGTTGTCCGTGGCTTGGATGTAGTCTTGTCACTAAACTCTGATTGGTCTGTGCTCGTTACATCTGTTGCGCTAGACTGTGTTCCAGATTCCGTTACTCCATCAGTGACTTGCGGTTTGGAAGTAGTCGCAGGACTTGATCCGGATTGGTCGGAAACGGAGCTGGTGACGTCTGTGACCATGGATTCAGTACCACTTTCGGTTGCAACGTCAGTTGTCCGTGGCTTATATGTAGGTTTCTCAATCATTTCAACTGACGATTTTTTTGTGACTGTCGGTTCGGTTCTATGTTCTTCGGAATGTGTAATAGATTCAATAGTGGTGTGATCAAATTTATTATTCATATCCGAGTTCGAAAATAAATAGGTAATCTCTGTATCTTCCGATGTTGTTGGCATCTCTGATTTGTCGGTCGTCATTGTATATGCTGTGTTTTGGGTAGATGTGTCCCGTGTGATATAGTCGTATATTGTTGAAGGTTCTGTACTTGATGGAAGCATGTCAGTCATGGTGTTTGTGTCTGTTTCGTTCGTATCAATGGCATGATCTGTTGTAGTAATTCCAGAGACTGTATTAATTTTAATGCATTTGCGATTTGGTTCGCCGGTTGTTCCAATCGGACACGTACACACTGGCCGATGTGCCTTTACCGTGCATTCGGCTCCAACGCCGCAGGCCCTGCGACATGGATCTAGGCATAGGCCCATCAAACACTGCATCATTTCTCCGCAGTCAGAATGCGTCGAACATATTCCAGTTAGATTATGTAGATCAGCTATAGTTGTTGTTAGTTGATATGTTGGTTCGGTTGGGATGGATAAGGAATTGTGGGTTGTTTAAAAATAAACAATTGGTTATAATTTGTACAATGTTAAAAGTTTACAATAATTATGTTTCCATGAAAAATATATATACACACTTAATATTTACAAACTAGTCATATTCACACGTACTTGCAATACATTTGAAAATTATTATTGAAATGTTCACACCACGCATAATATGCGACATATCATTAGTTCGAAATTAGCGAACAGCGCCGGCGACGATTGAATTTAAAAGAAGATCGTTATGCCACTGGTTAGACCATTGCGTTAATATATCAGTTGGAATTTCGTTATTCTTTTAATATGATCAGCAACTGTATTAACGTTCAATCTCTCCAACATTTTTGAACTAAGATTAGTCAGATCGTGTTTGTGAATTATGTGAATGGCAATTGCTAGACAATCGAATGGTTTTTATTTTAATTTGATGATCGGAGCCAGAGCGAATGTGCGTTTGTAATGAATGTCGAGATAAATTGCAGTAGACCGAAGTGCATGTTTGTGCACAGATTGAGGAAAATATATAGTTGGATAATTTGGTTCGAATATAGTGTGCGGTAGTTCAAGAGAAGACGAAATCGGGATGGAAATATCAGGACAAGGGTTTCGGATGAGTGATTGATAGATGAAAGAAATGAAGTGCGATGATTGTGTGATGAATGATTGCGATCAAAGATTCTTTGTTCATGTGACGCAGTTTGTCTAAGCGCAGCATAAAAATAGCATGAATTGCATTTAAATGGTCGCATGATCTGTAGCTTGAAAAAGGCAAAACTTATCCTTAAGCAATCGAGGCTTCTTTTAGTATCTATCTGGTTTGGCATCGACATCGCCATGTCATCTTCACAATCAGAGTAGTAAGCGAGAAAAATTGGATCAGATAGAGTGAGATATCTAGAGGGCATATTATTAGACGACGTCGTTGTTGTTGGTCGAGTTGCCTGTGTTGCCTTTGTTGTTGTTCGAAGTTCGACGCAGTTCGGCCATTAGTGAGCACACACACACACACACGACACTGATCACACACACATACTAAGCCACACTCGCCCACCTCGTCGACCTCCTAGTCGTCGACGTCCGTCGTTTTCTTTACCTTTTTGGCATCCGGTCCGCGCGTCCGCCACAAATCCAGCCGGACACGCAGCGCACACCGGCCGATGTCCGTCGACGTGACACGCCGCGCCGGCGGCGCACGACGCCAGCGCGCACGGATCCACGCACTGGTAGTTCCGGCACGCCTGGCCCTGCGGACAGCCGCTGTCGCGCAGACAAATCGACGCCGACGGACTGCAGTCCTTCATGCAGATGCACAGCGGCTTGTGGTCGCGCACCTGGCACGCCTTGTCCGCCGGACAGATGGGCTGCTGTCGCTGGCCGTTCGCCGATGATCGTGCGGCGCACGGATCCTGGCACCGGAACGACCGGCACGCCAGATCCGACGAGCAGTCGGCGTCGCGCACGCACTCCTGCCGGTCCGGAGCGCACTGCAGTTCGCCGTTCTCGTTGACCGCGAAGCCCGACTTGCACACGCACATCGGCCGATGCCGGCGAGTCTCGCACTTCTTGTTGCCGTCGCAGCGACGCCGAGCGCACGGATCCGCGCAGCGTCCGACGACCGGCCGGCCGATCGGCGCGAACAGCGGTTCGCTGCTGCTGCTGCTGGCGCTCGTCTCGCAGCGTTCGTGGTCCGCACAGTCCGAGTCGCGGCGACACTGTGGTCCTGGTCCGGTCGTCGCCGTCGTCGTCGCCGGCGTGCGGCTGTCCGTTTCGGTGCTGACGACCGCGGTGCTGGGATGGTCGGAGTCGTCGTTGTCGCGGCCGGGCAGCTGCGGCGTCGACGGCTGGATGATGTCGCACTGCGGATCGCGACGGCACTCGCGATCCGGCCGGCCGACGTAGCAGCTGGGGCAGGAGCAGCGCGGCCGATGGCCGACGGTGCGGCAGAGGGCGTTGAGGCCGCACGCGTTCGGCGCGGCGCACGGATTGGCGCAGCGGCCGCGGAGGCAGGCCTGGTCGGCCTGGCAGGCGAGATCGCTGGAGCATTGGTTGTCTGTGCGCGTTTTTGAAGACGATGGTGCGTAGACGGGATTTGGCGTTGCCGAGATGGTGGTTTGGCGGATGTGCGATATTTTGGTGGTGCGAAGTGTTTGGTTTTCGATTTGCGATTGCGTTCGGATGTATAAAAAGTATAAAAGAGAGAGATTGACAGATTTGCGCAGGCGTGGGTGTACAATGTGTGTGCAATGTGTGTGTAGGGCGTGTTTAGCTGGTTCGGACAAGTTGGCTGTGAGTCCTAGTTCAAGTTCTATCTGTTCGGATCGCTAACCAAACACACACACACACAAACCAAAAATAATGATAAATCTCTAACAAAATAGCAAGCGCACGCCAATCCGATGTGGGGGGAAAAATGAAGTGAAACGCTGTGCGCGATGATCAAAACACATATAACATTCGCAACATACACAGAAGCTGGACATGCGCTACCTGCATGCGTAGGTGGCGATTGAATGAATGGATGATCCGGCGATCGCGTCGTCGTAAATGCGACCCTACACACACGTAGTCCTAGGTCCTAGGCCTACCGAATTTCGAATAAACTGTGAAGGGATTTCTCACATTTTATTTCCAGGTGTGGGTATCTTGGTGTAATATAGTAGGTGCGTGTGTGTTTGCCTTTTTTGTAGCTGAAAGCACATTTCATTATTGGCACACATGCGCTCGGCTCATGATCGTGATAATATGTTTTCTTTGGCATAATATTTGGAAAATTGTTGGCAAATCTGGTTATGTACAACTTACGATTAAAAGAGACGGCTACGGTCACAAAATGCTTGTAGTGCCCAGAACAAACACACACACAACCCATCAGCATACACAATCTCTCCAGAGCAGAGAGATCAATAAATTTGAATGGACGTCTGTGAGACGAATGTGAGAAATATGCCCCGAACACAGTTACCCTGAATTTCCATTTGGTGTATAAACATAATGATTGAATTGCGTGAATTGTGTGAACAGTGATGTGAATGCACTGCCGAAATGTGCTCATGTGTATGTACAATTTGACGATCATTTCAAAATCATGAAATATTTCCTTGGAGAAGTGCACGCAAGTGTATAAGTAAAGACGTGTGTACAGTGCGCTTGTGGATATTGTATGCGATCACAATTCATCGCTTTTTCGTTTTTTTATGTACACGAATCGCGAACAATGATAAATGGTTTTGTGATATGGATGCAAATGAGAATGGATTGGGCAAGGGGGAGAATTCGTCTAACATTGAATAGAATGTCATGTTCCATTACATGAATCAAGTATTTCAACTGACTGTTGATGTTTATGTTGTTGGTCCTGGGCCACATTCAAGTCGTGTCTCCTCATTATTTTAGTTCGTGTACAATTTTTACGGTGCATTACCGGGCGACCAATGCTCGCCAACATCGACATTAGTGCTGACCACACATTCGTATGAGGTTACGCTATACCGGATGTAACAAATAAAATCAGTCGGGTCAGGTTTGGTGAGCACAAGGGACGTTTGTTTTTGGGGTTGGTTGATTTGGTGAACACCGATGGTTGGATTGGATAGGGACGGACTTAACTGATGTAAATTGTGTTTGAGATCCATTGCTGTATCTCTCGGACACCACGTGTTGTTATGCAGAGGAAAACCCTTATCGGCTAATCTTACCTTGTTTGCAAACGAAACCACTGGCCTGTCGAATGCACTCGCCAACAGCGCAGCCGTGGACTCGGCAATCAGGAACGTCGCGAACGTGATTGCCTGTTTCATAAGATAACGTTAAAATATGCCCGTAAATTGATCCGTATATTTATAACATCAGAGCAGCATTTTGCATGTTTCTGGAAATCTGAAAGCCCCAGAATAGACTGAATGGAATTAAAAAAGCCTAGCCTCCTTCCAATTTCGATTCGATTTCCCGAACAGCGATCACTTACACTCCGCCAACGGATCCCCATGCGGATGCTCCGCCGGACACCGGCATTCCGCCTGATTGTACTCGTTCACCCGGCACACCGCATTCACGCCGCACCGCTGGCTCTGGCACGGATCCCGCGAGTCTCCCATGCACACACAACCGGTCAACGCATTCCCCGAGCAACCGGCCGCACACTCGCAGCGCACCGCTCCGCTCTCCGCATCGTTCAGGCACACCGCATTCGGTCCGCACGAATTCGCATCGCAGCCGCGTCCCGCCACCACGCACGCCACTCGCGGATCGCCCACATGGTTCGGCGCGCACAGGCACTCTGGCCTCCGGTTCACAACCCGGCACAGAGCATCCCGACCGCACGCCCCGTCCTGCAGGCACGGATTCCGACACAGTCCATGGTCGCATCGCTTCTCCGACGAACACTGCCCGTCCGCTGTGCACTCATTGACCGCGCACGCACGCTGCGCGTCCTTCGGCGAGCCATCCGGACACGTACAGTACGCCCGATGATCGGTCACGCGACACGCGGCCCTCGCATCGCCGCACGTCTCGTTGCGCAGACACGGATCCAGGCACAGCCCGTTGATGCACGTCCGCTCCGTCGGACAGTCCTGATGCGTTCGGCAGCCCGCCACGCAGGCGCCACGCTGGCACAGCTGCCCGGGCGGACACGCTCCCGGCGCGCACTTTGTCCGGCACTTGCCGTTCGAGCACTTCTGGCCGCACGTGCACTCCGCATCGAAGTTGCACGTGGCCGCACAGAACGCGCCCTGCTCGTCGCACTGGCAGTACGAGTTGCACTGCTGCAGCGGCTGCGCGCATCCCTCGTACGCATCGCCCACCATGCCGGCGGCGCAGCTGCACTGCACCGCATGGTTCTCGACCGTGCACTCGGCGCACGAGCCGCACACGGGGCGCGGCTGCGCGCACGGATCGGCGCAGCGCTGCTGCACGCACGCCAGATGGCCGGCGCACTCCGTGTCCTGGCGGCACCCGGCGACGCACGTCAGGTCCTGGCAGATGTCGCCCGAGCGGCACTCGTCGTCGCGCCGGCACATCGGCTTGCAGAGGCCGCGCTCGCAGCGCTCGTTGCTGACGCACTGCGAGTCGGATTGGCACGCCGGCCGGCAGAGTTCGTCCTCGCAGCCGAAGCCCGGCGCACAGTCGGCGGGCGAGCGGCACACCGGGGCGGGTGTGCGGACGCAGCCGAACGTCGGTGTGGGGTTGGGCATCATGCCGTCCAGGCAGGAGCAGCTGGCGCGATGATTGGCGACGGTGCAGACGGCGTTGGGGCCGCACGGCGAGGTGAGACAGGGCGAGGTGCAGGTGTTGTTGCGACACGACTCGCTGGCACTGCAGTCGCCGTCGGTGTGGCAGGCGAAGATGCACTTGTTGGCGAGGCAGATGTGACCGAGGAAGCAGTCGTTGTCGACGCGGCATGTGACTGAAGCGTGGGGGAATGAGATAGGTTTTTCGATAAGATAAGCTAGGATCTACATAGTATCATCTATCAGTTTTGCATTGAATTCCAACTTACGCATGCAATTGCCGCTCAGGCACTTCTCGTTCAGAGCGCACTCCTGGTCGGCCTGACAACGCGGCAGACACATCGAATCTCGACATGTCAGACCATCCGCACAGTCCGTGTTTGATGTGCAGGCAACAGGAACTAAATCGTGAAGAAAAGTCATTATATACCGTCCAACACTCGCTCATTCAATCACTATACTCACTTCGCACACACTCGACAGCCGGATTGCCTGTGAACCCGATCGGGCACTGGCAGTTCAACTGGTGCTCGTGGCACTGGCACTCCGAGTTCAGTCCGCAGCTTTGCGGATTATCACAGGGATTGGCGCACTGGTTGTGCGAGCACACCTCGTTGGCAGCGCACTCAAAGTCCAGCGTGCAGGTCACTGAAATCAAATAACAAAATATTAGTTTTTTCCCAATTGCAACATCATCGCAGCGACACTTACTCTTACACACCCCCGCATTACAGTAAGCATTCTGCGGACAATCCGCATTCTGCCCACACTCGGCATCCAACAGCCTGCAACCGGCCGTGCGATCCAAAGGATTACCCCCGAATCCAGTGCGACAGCCGCACAATCCCACATGATTCTCGGCCACACACTGCGCATTCGGTCCGCACACCGCGTCCTCGCATACGTCCTTGCACTTTGGCTCTCCTGCCACCGTAATGCAGGCCGCGTTCGCCGGACAATCGGCGTCCGCGCGACACTCGACCGCCGGATGGCAGCCCTCATTGTACGCATCGCCCACCAGCCCGTGTTCGCAGCTGCACTGGAATGCCGCATTGACCGTCGCGCATCGAGCTCCCGGACCGCACGGACGCTGCGCGCACAGATCGATCTGCTCGCAGCGCACCCGCGCATCGCCCTCGAAGCCCGGCTGACAATGGCACACCTTGCGATGGTTCTCCGCCGCGCACAGTGCATTCTCTCCGCACGGCTCGCCCAGCAAGCACGCCAGTCGGCACACATTTCCGTCGCACTGCTTGTCCGCTCCGCACTGCTCGTCGTGCTCGCACTCGATCTTCCGGCATCCCACTCCGCCGGTCGCATCGCCAGCGAAACCCTCGCGGCACCGACAAACCGCCTGATGTCCACGCGCCTCGCACTCGGCATTCCGGCCGCACTCGCCCGTCTCGCACGCGTTCCGGCACTCGGCACGCCCGTAGGCGTCCAGCTCGCAACGCTCCTCCGTCTCGCAATCGCCGTCGCCGCGGCACCGCACCTGCTGCACGCAGATGTTGTTCTGGCAGAACTGGAACGCGGCGCACGTCGAATTCGACTGGCACGTCGGCTGGCAGATGCCCTGCAGACAGACCTGATCGCCGACACAGTCGCGCTGTCCGCTGCACAGCGAACAGCAGACGCCCGCATTGCAAATGGCGCCCGACTGGCACTGCTGGTTGGAGCTGCAGTACTGGATGGGCACACAGCCGAGCAACGGATTGCCGGTGGTCTCGGCGTGACAGGTGCAAATGCCGACGTGATTCTCGACGTGACAATCGGCGTTGCGTCCGCACGAGTGCTCCAGCGCACACGGATCTACGCAGGCAGTGTCCACGCACGCCAGATTGATGGCGCAGTCGTTGTTGTCACTGCACTCGACCTGACGGCACAGCGTGTGCGGATCGCCGCGCGTCTGCGGCGGACACGTGCACAGCACTTCGTGCGCATTGACCGAGCACTCGGCGTTCTGACCGCAGCGTTCGGCAGCGCGAGCGCACGGATTCGTGCAGCGATTGTTCTCGCAGGCGGCGCTGAGCGGACAGTCGGAGTTGGTGGCGCACTCGTCCGGATAGCGGCAGCCGCCCTGGAAGGGGTCGCCGACAAGGCCATCTGGGCAGGAGCAGGCGAACGAACCGGGTGTGTTCTGGCAGCGTGCCGACGGGTGGCAGGGCGATTGCTGGCATTCGTCGATGTCCTCGCAGGTGCCCGATTGCATTTGGTAGCCCTCGAGGCAGGTGCAGATCGGCTGGTGGTTGTCGACGTGGCAAACGCCGCGAGCACAGCGGATTTGGTCGCAGGGGTCTGGGAGAGAGGGGAAAAAGAGACGAGACATGTTAGACAATGTCACACAGCATGGATTGAAAGATGACACTTACTTATACACTTGTACGACGACTCCGAGCACTTTCGATCTCCGCTGCACTCCTCGTCCCTCGTACACTCCACTCGGAAACATCCGATGGTCCGATCGAACGGATCACCCAAATGTCCGGCCGGACAATGGCACTGTGCCTCGTGATCGGCTGCCGTGCACACCGCATTCGTGCCGCACTCGGTCAACTGGCACGGCTGCACACATTTGCCCTCCGCACAGCGCAGATCACTCGCACAGTCCGCATGCTTCGAACACCTATTCGGCGCACCGCATCCGGGCTCCGCGCTCGCATCGCCAACCGTGCCCTCCGGACACTGACACCTGAACGATCCGGGCAGGTTCTCGCACACGGCCGTCCGATGGCACGGCGAACTCTTCGCATCGGCGCACTCATCGATGTCCGCACACCCGAACGGCGTGCCAATGAATCCGTGCGCGCATTTACACTTTCCGCCTCCGCACACCTGCGTGTCCAGGCAGTCCGCATCGCTGGCACATCCCGGCTGACACGTTCCCGCATCGTTGCAGATCTCACCCGGCAAACAGTTGTTGTTCGTGTAGCACACCTTGGCGCACATATGATCCGCACACCGTTCGCCGACGGCGCAAGCCGCGTTCTCCGTGCACGGCACATTGCACTGGTTCGCAATGCACATGTGTCCGGCCGGACACTGAGCCGAGGCCGTGCATGCGGCCGGCACGCGCACGCATCCCTGATCGGGCGTCGGATTGCCCTCGAAGCCGGGCGGACAGGCGCACTTGGTCACCTGATTGGTGAACAGGCACAGTGCATTCGGTCCGCACACGCCGGCCGTCTCGCAGGGATTCTGGCACTTGTTGTTGTAGCAAACCTCCGTACTCGCACACTCGCGATTGCTGCGACAGCCCAGCACGCACACGCCACCGGCGCACGCCTGCCGCTCGGCACACTGCTGATGCTGCGTACACCGCACCTGGCACTCGCCGAGCGCGCAACGCTCCGCCGGCGCGCATTCGCTGTCGTGCTGGCACTGCTGCCGGTCGGCGGGCACCTCGTCGCGGACGCATCCGTGCGCCGCGTACCTCGTGTAGCCCGGCAGGCAGCGCTCGACGCACGCTCCTCCGTTCGTCGCATCGCGCTGGAACGGCTCCTCGCAGCGGCATTCGCCGCTCACTTCCTCGCACTGCTCGTTCGTCGCGCAATCCGCATTCCTCGAGCACTTGGGCGCCGCCGCAACGCAACCCACATGATAGGCATCGCCCAGGGTGCCCGCGGGACAGCGACACTCGAAACCGCCACGCACGTTCTGGCACTCCGCGCCCGCTGCGCACGGCTGCGACTCGTAGCACTCGTCCACATCGGCGCAAGTCCCGTCGGGCAGCGTGCGGCTGCCCTTCGGACAGGCGCAGTAGCTGGCGCCGCCCGGCACCCGGACGCACTCAGCTCCGCTCGGGCAACTCCCCTCCGTCTCCGAGCAGCCGGCCAGAATGCAGTTGCCGCCAATCAGCTGGTACGGCGGCTGGCATTGGCATTCGGGGCTGTTGCACAGATCGCACGAGGCGTACGGATTGCCGTAGAAGCCGGCCGGACACTGGCACTCGTAGCTGCCGGGCAGATTCTTGCACTGGGCGTTGTGGCCGCACTGCACGGCCGAATGCCGGGCGCACTCGTCCACGTCGGCGCACTTGCCGCTGGTCACGTCGCGTTCGTAGCCCTGAGCACAAGCCTCCTCTCCAATCTCCACGTCGTTCGTTTTCGGGCATCCCTCGCCCGACTGGCCGTCGCCGCACTCGCAGCGCGCCGTTCCGTTGACCACCAGACACCGCTGGTTGGCGGCGCACTGCAGCAGCTCGCACGGATGCCGGCAGTCGTTGCCGACGTTCGGCGCCGGACACAGACAGCGGTGCGTGCGATCGCACACCGAATTGCCCGGACACTGGGCGTCCGAGGCGCACGACACAATCGACACGCAGCGCACACTGGCATCCGGATCGGGAATCGTGCCGTCCGGACACGAGCACTCAAAGTGACCGGGCTTGTTGGTGCACAGCGCCCCGTCACCGCATCGGCCCGACGGGCCGTGCACGGCCGCACACTCATCAATGTCCACACAGCCGGCGGTGATGTCGGCCGGATTGTACGTCCAGCCCTCCTCGCAGATACAGTTGGCGCCCGCCTCGTCGGGCATGCAGTAGGCGTGCGCGCCGCAGTTGACGTCGCTGCACGGCACCTTGCACGGCCGCTGTGGCGGCGAGCCAACGAAGCCGGCGGCGCACGAGCACCGGAACGAGCCGGCGGTGTTCTCGCACAGCGAGTTCGGTCCGCACGCCAGGCCGTCGGTGCGGCACTCGTCGATGTCGGCGCATTCGCCGCCGGCACCGCCGGCGAGCGGCTCAAAGCCGTCGCGGCAGAAACACTGCGATTCGATGCAGTCGGCATTGCCGTGACAGTCGGCCGCCGAGCGGCAGGCGTTGGGTGGCTGTTGCTGGTCGAGTGCGATGTCGACGCACTGCTCGGCCGGGTTGCCGGTTTTGCCCTCGGGGCACAGGCACTCGGGCTGGCCGGTAGCGGTGGCGATGCGGCACAGCGCGTCGCGTCCACACGGTGATCGGGCGCACAGATCCGTGTCGACGCAACCGCTGGCCGAGTGCGGGTCGCCGGCATGGCCGGCCGCACAGTCGCAGCGATGCGTGCCTGGTAGGTTGGTGCAGGTGGCCGCGGGGCCGCAGGCGTTGGGCAGCTGGCACTCGTCGATGTCGGCGCAGCCGGCGGTGAGGGAGTGCGGGTCGCCGGCGTAGCCGGGCGGACAGGCGCACGTGTAGTTGCCGGGCGTGTTGAGGCAGTGGGCGTTGGGACCGCAGGCGTCGGGTCGTTCGCATTCGTTAATGTCTGGTAAGGGGGTAGGAGAAGGCGATTGGATTAGGTAACGAAATTGGCTAGTGAATAATTCAAAATGTAAGTACAGAATAACAAATCATTGAGATATTCGATGACAACTTACCGGCGCAGTATTCTTCGCCGTCGCCCTCGAAACCGGGGTTACACTTGCACACGAAATGCGCGGGCAAATTACAGCACTCGCTGTTCGCCACGCATCGGGCGGCAATGGCGGGATCCTCGCATTCGTCAATATCTGCATGGAGAAACAAACAAGCCAAGTTTGAATTCAGTCGATGACATCAGCGCCGAGTCGAATTAATTTCGCGATGTCTATCTAGGAATCGGCCAATTAGTCGTATACCTCTACATATGTTTCTAATTTAATTCTACCTTGCGTGCGTGCGTGCGCGCGTGGGGACAAAAACTCACTCGCCAACACACAATGGCTTATCGTGCGCGCGCGTGCGCTTGGGCTTCTGTTTTTTGCGCTCATTTGGATACGAAATATGCGCTACACACATAAACACATCTATATATGAATAAAAGTCAACCACCCGGACCCGGGCATAAGCAAATCAAGCGCGCCAAGTGCATTGAACTTGAAACGTCGACTCTCAACTACTACACTGCGCTACCTCGCTTCGTCTATACGTCGTCGTCGTCGGCTGAACAAATAGCATCATGTGCGAGCGCGCGTGTGTGTATGTGTGTGTGTATGCAGAAGCGTGCAGAACAAGCTACGCGATTGCTCCAACTGCTGCTGCTGCTGCCGCCGCATTCACATCGCGCATCAGATTCTAAATATACACATTTATACGGCTGCGGCTCTTTTCGCGATCTAGTGCGCGTGCGCTCGCGGTTTTCGCGATCAACCAGCGACGACGACGACGACCGCACGTGAATTGCCAGCAACGAGCGCGCCTTTGTTAGATTCAAGTCGATTTGTTTACCATTATACCGATCATGATATGTTATGAAATGTGCTGGCTTTCGGAGCAACCGAAGACGCGTCTTTGCAATCAAACGCAGCATCCGCACCACCGACGTCGTCGTCTTCGATGATGATGATGCGATTCTGCGTTCTCGTGAATGTTAATCTACGACCTAGAACCGCTCGACGAGTGTTGGCGGATCGCGCGCGCTCGTTCCAGCATTCAGCATTCAGCTATTCAATTATACCAGTCAGATTGGCGTGTGTGGAGGCGATCAAAGTCCCGGAATCACCGCACATCGACTGGTTTATCTGCGATGCATTCGAACGCGCCAATGCGTGCTCTACATTCGACATGTTGGTGTGTGCGGCGGCGCGCATTGACAGATGATTGCGCCGAACGCCGATCCGGCAATGTTCGACACACGACGCGGTTCGAACGGTTTTGCGAGGAGTCCGATCCACAATGCTAATGTGGACGTGCACGATGTGCCCACACGATCGCTGCCACTAGTTCTTTGTTCGAGAGTGGCATTCCTCAGTTGCGCGTCGTCCACAGAAGCGCAGAATCGTTGTTTGTTTCAAATGGATAAGTTGAGTGCCAACGCACCAGTGCCAATCTTGATCTGGATGGGGAATTGTTCTGCCGGGCATAAAATCAAATGTTCTGCCCGTCGGCCAGTCGGCGGCGTCCGTTATTGTCGACGCTGTGTATCATAACAAAATAATAGTCGCATAGTGATTGTTTGGACTAGCGGTAAAAGAACTTGACTAAATCGCTGTTGCGTGTGAATAAACACGCAGCAACATTGTACCATAGAACAGTCGCATGCTCTTCACGTTCAGGACGACGACGCAAGGCATCCGATATCATGCGCGGCAACTTGCCGTGACGTGACCTTTGCGCCGTCGTCGTGTACGAGTGGTATAATACATTGTGTACATATAATGTCTAACCGAGAGCTTCATTACTGCGCTGGCGATACAAGGCATCATCGTCGTGTTTGCATTGTATACTTCCATGGCGCTTAATTATTCAGACTATACATGAACCGAAAACGATGCTCGCAAGACGACGACGCTGGTGTTTCTGCTGCTGCTGCGCTGACGAGAGTCTGACGAGTCGGGAGAATCAATCATAATTTCAGCCTATGGGTTCCGCACACACAGCCCATGCACACACACACACACACACACACACACACACACAGAAGGCCACAGAGTTCGCAAGTCACATGACATGCAGACGGCGCGGGCATCAACTGCAGCAGCAGCAGCAGCAGCAGCGATCCGCGAAAGCCCCACGGTTGTGGAGCAATCGCGCTCGCCCAGCCCAGCACACACAAACACACACACACACTCCACACTACACGCCGATCCCGTTGATTTTGATGAACCATAGCCGCGAGTCCATCCGCTGCCATCAGCGCGAGCTCGAGCGCGCTCAACACACAATTTGCGCGCGGGCCTGCTCGCGTAGCGAAAAGGGGCACATACCGCGAACGTCGCCGTCTCACAAGAGACGTATGATTAAATCGCAGCACGCAGCTAGTGATAGAGATACACCGATGGTGGTGCGCACGCGATTCCTGGCAGGCAGGCAGCGCATAGGTCAAAAGTAAATACTTGCGCGCGTAAATCGTCCGCGCCGCTGAGCCGCCGTGCAGCGAATCGACTGATAATGTGGTTATGTGAAGCCTTGCGCCCTGTGTTCTCCGGTCGCAACAGAATTCACTGCATCTCTATCTCTCTCTCTCTGTTATCAACTTCAACAGTTACACACTCTGCCATCAACAACCCTATCATTATAAAATTAGTAGAACCGATGATTAACTTGTCGTGCGCGGTTCCAGATGTGCGGCATGCAATTGGTGGTTTGCCTAATTAAGAGGTCGCCCGTGGAATACCGCGCAGGCAGAATGCGCACACACTTACCTTGACAGTGGAGTCCGTTGCCTTGGTAACCCGGGAAGCAGGTGCACATGAAACTGCCTAGCGTATTGGTGCAGTGCGCAAAGACGTCACAGGGCCGCAATTTGCACTCGTTCTCATCTGCAGCAGCGGCATTGTGAAAGGAAAAGAAATGTATTAGTATAAACATACATTATAATACGATATCACATGGTACTCTCTGGCACACTTGCGTCGGGGTGTGTAATAGAATATAGTAGATCCGGCGCATCAAATCTAAAAATAACGAGTGCTCATCATAGTGATAATCTCACGTCATAACGTCACATCGCACCGGTGACGGTGACGGTGCTGCAATTGCTGTAATCGCGACGTGACATCATCTTTCCGCTTGGAATGCAGCAGTGCGCTCACTGCATTCGATCGAAGTACGAAAAAACAACTCCACTCGAACGCACACACATACAGAGATGCGCTCACAGAGTGCATCTGTGGCTGCCTGCGCTTAATGACATACTATAAATAGTACCTACGCTGGCACACACACACATATACATATACACACGGAGACCGCAACAGCATATCTCTCGATTTGTACCAGTAGCGATAGTTTAATATTGGGATTTGTTTCGTCATATTCTAATGGCTATTACAAGAAAACTATTGAAGACATCTTGTTCAAATGTGTGTCCATCAATAGCTTGAATTTGTGGATCTCAGACTAGAGTCCTTCGCCTCCAGCCTCCAAATGGTGGTTCATCGATGGAAATGAATGTTTTCCGGAAGTACAGCGGGGCGAATTGAAGCACAACTGAACGAATGAATGGATATATTGACCACTTTAGCTGAATGCACTCGAAAAATGCGCATGGAAAAGATGGCTGGAAATTATGTTTTTCGTGATTTCGAGCAAATATTCGCCGATTTTGCTGCGATTTTGGTATGAACATTATATGTTTTATCGTTGATTACGATGGTGCGTTTTGACAAGACTGTTCGGGGGTCAATTTTATACTAATACATTTTATTTAAATAATCCTAAAATTATTGTAATCGATCAGTGTCAGGTCCGAACTTCGCGATTGGTTCGAAGTTCACCAACATTGAAAATGAAGCTTCAGGCCAAACGTCAAAAATAGCATTTGTTCCAGGGCGATCCCCGATTTAGATATCGTATTTCTCATTTGTTAATTTCGAACTGTGACCCTACATTCATTGTTTTTGCCGAATTATTGTGGTTTTGTACTTGACAAAAATTAATCTGGCGCTTTCGATGCGTTTTTACCTTCTGGAGACATAATTTTAAAACAGGGTGAATTGCATGTTTGTGGTATCCATCTTCGGCTAGCGCTGACAGAAATTGATCTCAGAATAGCTTGAGACATTTTTCATCGCTACCTTTACAATACTATAAAGATGCGATGTATGCGAAGCAAATCACATCCAACTGAAGCAACTCACCGGTCGAATAATGGAAGACTTTTTACTAAATCCAATGTACGGCTCGAACAATATGCGCTGTATTTTCACTGATCGCCAGAGTCGCCAGTGGTAAGCGAGGCGTGTACTCGATTGTAAATTGTAAATAAACAACGCTTCGCTCTCTCTCTCCAGCAGCGAGCGATCGACTCGACAACCGGCACAGTATTTGGCATTAAATTGTATTCGACTTCAACACTGCTAGCCAGCAGCAGCAGCAGCAGCCAGGCGCATCATAGTTGTGTGTGCGGGCTGCGTGTGCGCCTCATCAATCTTGATGGCGCGACGACGACGTCGGAGCAAAATCGAACGAAAACATGGTATGTTTCAGTCTAGTTCATAAAAGTTTGTCGATTCGTATTATAGGCGAACGTGAGAACGAAGACATTTGATTTTAAGTCAATTTGTTCATGCTGGGTTAG
>JANTBZ010115841.1:0-16092 GCA_024741255.1 Exechia fusca | reverse complement strand
CTTTCCAGTTGATTAGCTTAAAACAATTAGTGCATGCTCGAATGGAAGAGAACGATATTGTCTACAAATCCTCGTCATTCAAACAACGGCATGTATTTCTCTAAAACGGAGAGACTTTGCTTAGGGCGTGGTTAGCCCAAGATAATATCTCGCGATTTTTTGTTTATATAATAGAAACATGTTAACAAAACTGTGTCATTGGATTGTTTATAATATTTTAGCTTGGCCTCCAAATATGGTCACAAACGTGAACAAATTGTTTCCAAGCATTTCTTAAGTCAACTAATTGGGATAGTATACGCCACTGCTCAAGTGTACGCAACTCGGATGCACACGCGCCGACGCGGTGACCGACGCCGACGACGATGCTGCCACTACTGCGTTTTGTGCACACACGCAGCTTATCTCGCGCCCATACCCATACACAAACGCCCAGTGCCAGTTTGTGTCGTGGACGTTTCGTGCCGTTTCTGCTGCTGCGTGCCTTCGCGCACAGCAGGCGGATTAAATCGCGCACTCGTCGGCCCGTTGTGCGCCAAGGCGCTGCACGCGGCCGGCCGTGCGCCTCGTGTGTTTGATGGATATTATCAGTGACACCTCGGGAGCAAACTGCAATGCTATCGCCGCTTCGAGTGGCCGTCGCGCGGCGGCGGCGGCAGAGTGGCATTTTTCGTGCCCAGCGAGAAACTATGTTGAGTACGCGGAATAACCACCCCAAAGAGCCGCGTCGGCGGTTTTCATCATTGCCGCAGAGATGCTCGCGCGCGGTGGTCGTTGCATTCCGTGTGGAGAGGGGTCGGGGGGCTCCGAACGACATTGGCAGTCGACGAGCCGTTTGTATCGCATCTATGCTGGATTCTGGTGCAATGTTTTGTGCGACGACCGGCTTACGTTGGACGGCGGCGGCACACGATGGCAGAACGGCGAGAGGAGTATATTAGTTGTATAATTGCGTGCAACCGCCAATTGTGCGAGATCGGCGCTTGCCTAAATGCCGCTGCCAACGCGCCACAGTGCAGAGAGCATAACCGCTAACGACTCTGCGCGCGCGCGCACGCCCGTGTGTGTGTCGGTTTATGTTCCGGACGATTTGGCTCGCTGGTGTTCCGTGGTGTTCCGTGCTCCGAACAGACGCGCGCGGTGAACAATGTTTCTCCCGCGCATTTGGCCCGATGCGCAAGCGAGCGGTGTCACGACGACATGACATTCGCGTTCGGGGTTGCGTTTGATCTGCGGCGGCGGCACTTGGTATGCGCCCAAAAAACACAACACGCGCGGTATGTTGCGGCAATTACTGCCGCACTTGTCGCGTTCGGCTGAAGTAATAGGCTGCGCAACATTCAGTTGCAGAGCTGTGTGTGTGTGACACTGAATTTATGTTGCGATGTGCACGCTGGTCGGTGTACGATTTACATGTTTAATTGATGTATTTGATCAACGGTTCGAATACTGGTGTTCACTGCAGCATGCAAGTAAAGGGCGGAGGCTAATTTTAATCTATGCTATTGTTCAGTGCAAGTGAATAAAATTCAAACCACCTACGGTATGTAATTTTGCTGCCATGCAACAATCACTCGAACGTGCTGTATGCGATTCACGCCGCGCATCCATAATACGGCACGTATTCATTCTTATGTTGTCGAAATCAACTTTGCCTCGCGAAAATCAAATACCAATATAATACACGGTGTGTACACGTGCTGCGTGCGTGCACGGTGGCGACGATCGGAGGGCTCCCAAACGTCGATCGATTCAATAAAAGCTTGTCGCAACGTCGTTGTCGGTGCGCCACACCGTCGACTCCGAGCTTCGACTATGAAATCTAAAGGTATATGTATGCGGCGGTATATATCGCGCTACTGATATGTTTGAACTACACATTAGCGGTTGCGTGCGCTTGTCGCGTTTGCCCGCGCGTAATCGATATTCCCGCCGCAACGTGCTCGGCGAACTGTGCGCCGTATTCCGTATGCGCGCGGAATTGAAATTTTCATCTCGAATGCAATTCGTGTTTTGTGTGCAATGGAATATATTCGCAGTGGCTTGCGAACGCGTTCACTGCGCAAATGGTATGATTTCTAGGTGGGAATCACTGAGAGGCTTTGCCATTTAATATGGCTAGTGAGATCATATCGATGTGACAAACGGCACGCAATCGTTGCTAATAATAATACTAATTTAATTGATTGGCTAATTATGTCTCGAACATACTAATGAATCGCGTGATCTCGCTTTCCACATTATTTTTTGCATACGAGTTTGCCGCTCGCATGCGGGCAATGTATGAACTGTTGAGTGTTTCCGAATGTGTGTGTGTGTGCACTTATCCGTTCACTTCACACCACTACGTATATCCATGTATCCATATGAATGTGCCGCTTGCAAAGTTCCGAAAGTTTTTAATTAAAACGTGTTACGTGGTCGCCCCCTAGTTCAGCAATCAAACAAAACATCGAAAAAACACGTCGAAATTGCGTGCTCACTGTCACTGGCAGAGTTTCGGGCTTCACATGAGAGCACTCTCAATCCGGTGCCACTATCTCATTGCGCATTCGTAAGTAGTCAAATACAGTAGGTGAATGAATATGCAAAAACCACTACAATAGTTTAATATCATTCTCAGCCGAATGGAATTCATTTAGCTCATTCGAATATGGCATATATGAGCTCATTCAGGTTTTTGTGGACAGCTTCTTAGATGAGCAACTTTTCCAACCGAGTTGCGTTTTCTTTCGCAATGGGAGTGTTCCTCCCCTATACACTGAACGATGATTTCGGAAATAGGCAATTTCCGGATTCGAAATTTCGAGCGTGCAAGTGATGTTTTTAGCGCATAAAATCAAATTAAGGTAACATCCGTGTGCGCCGGCGCTCGCCGTTCGTGTTCGCAGTAATCCGGGGGTCGCCAAGGGGTGACGAACGAGCGGGGGGAGGGACGGATCCGTCGACTGGTTGTGTAAATATGTCACTGCGTGTGTCTTTTGCCGCACAACGACGCCGACGACACGTCGAGTGAAAATGTAAATGATTGAATGTCGTTGCCGTCACATCTACTCTTCTATACTTCATCGAATCACATCACCGAGTTGCATTCCAGAGCCAAAGTAACGTTGGCGGCTAGCGTCTGGAGCTGCGCTGGCTTGAAGAGTTCGCTGCTACCATCCCATTTTCTCACACTGTTGCTCTCTGTATGTGTATACGATGTACATTTGTAGTACATCGTACATAGTAAATGTGATGTCTAAGCGATTTGATTTGATTTTGAACAGAGAGCAAACGATGATGGCTGATGGTTGGAGGTGCGGATGGTCGATGCGCCAGCGTCGTTGTCTGTGTGTGCGTTTGTGTCGTCGTCGATAAAAGTGGAGCGCAGCGGGAATGGTGGTGGCATGTAATTGTATAACTCAATTGACACTCGACGACGGCGTCGCTTCGGAAAAACTCGTGCAGCGTCGTTGTGTGAGTTTATGTGTCTGTGTTAGGTGAGCGGGTGGCTGTCAGTTATTATTCATCAGCATAGCAAGACTATATAATCACTATGCATATGTATATTCCGTCCATCGCTCGGCGAATGAAGTATGCTTGGATATGCTGCGGTGTGCAGTTTTTTGTTATCACAAAGACCAACTGCAGCCAAGCAGGTTAATCGCATGACGGGCACAGCGACTCTAATGATTAATAGAGACATACGACATACGAGTAAGTGTGTGTGTGTGTGACCAAGGCTTGTGTGCCCGCTGTGATGGATTTTCCGCTCTAAGGTTGTACACGTATACACATGTGCGTTGTTCGAGAACTACGCGGATGATATTACATACATAATTAATGCGGCCTTGAGGAATGCCTTCAGTGTATGTGGTATGGAAAAAAGACGCATATATCACACGCACGCCCTGGCACCGAGGCGTTCGGAAAAACGGCGACACGTTGCCGCAGAGACGCGAAGGGATCGAAAAAGTTGCGGTAGTGCGGTTTGTGGTTGGGAATCGCGTGCGCGTAAACGGCCGTGTCGATGCATGAAAAACCGCACATTAACGGGCACATTGGCGGTGCACGCACGCGCATTCGCCGCTCATTAGCACTTCGGCCGTCATCTCGTCGTCGTCGTCGTCGTTCGCGAGTCGCGTAGGCCGGCGCGATGTGCACATGCTCGCAGCTGAATTCAGCAGAGAGAGCGTCACACGACAACCGCACCGCACAGACGCACACAGCCAACGATGCCCAAGCGCACAAACACGCGCAGACGTCAAGACGGGCGCAGAAAAAGAACCAGAGCAAAAACCGAGGCGCGAGTCCGCGTGCACCAACTCACACGTACGCACGCACGCACATATGGAGCACGGACGCTCAACTTTTCGTCGTCGTCGCAGGCCAGCTACTCACACATGTGCTCGTGCTGACAGATGTGCGAAAATTACTACTGTTGTTTACTAATTATAGGGTGTATGATAATGGGCCAAAGCGGTCGCGCGAACGCAACCACGAGCCCAGAGCACCGAGCACTACAAAACTATTTGCACGACTACCGACGCCGGTTCGCGCGCTGGCCGTTTCTGAGCGACAGCAGATGCTAATAAATCAGTTGATATTTATAATATATACTAGTCTAGCTCATTATTTTGAAACGTACACTAAATTGTGCTTCTTTTACGGTTTTTTCGAAGAGTTTTGCTCAATACACATTCTTCTATGATTTTCTAAAATGGAGGAATTGTCGAACGAATAACCATGGAGAAAT
This sequence comes from Exechia fusca, assembly GCA_024741255.1. Taxonomy (NCBI): domain Eukaryota; kingdom Metazoa; phylum Arthropoda; class Insecta; order Diptera; family Mycetophilidae; genus Exechia; species Exechia fusca. The sequence continues at coordinate 11,354 of JANTBZ010115841.1, read as the reverse complement.
GTGTTTCTTATTTTTTCAATGGAAAGAATTTGTGCACAATTTCATAGTCTTTCGATGTAGTATCCACACATTGATCTAAGTCACTCCAGTGAAAAGTTACGGTCTCTTAATCAAACACGAAATACGAAAATTTTGTATGGAGAAAAATATGTCATTATTCCACTCTATACAAAATATTCTAATTTCGAGATTGGACCAGAGTGATTTTTTTCCTATTCAGTAGAATGATGTTGAATGATCAAAACTGCATCACTACAATTGGTGTTTGATTCTTACTTCTCCTACGACACGTAAAAGTAGCACGATTTCGGATATGTTTCTAATTTATGAGCTGGGTAGTATAAGGTTCAAATTCGTTACATTTCAATACGTACATGCGCCTAATATACAGTTAAATTGTACACCTAACAATTTCAACCAAACTAATAACGAGTTGGGGCCCACGATAAGAGTTTGGTGCTGGCCAACAAGCATGAATAATGTTTAATAGTTGACTCGAGTTCGACTAATGAGCGACGAATCTCATCCGCGTAATTTGGAACCGAGTGGTCGCGCGACCTTTATGTCGATCGACTGCGGGCCGGCCACCTACATAAGGCTCGCTAGGCACCATTCTCAGAACAGTGTTGTCCGGATCGACGATCAAGAACTTCAACATGTTGCTGTTAAGATTGGCCAGTTTGTTGCTGTTCACGGTAATATGAGAAGAAATATAATTCGACTGTGCTTCCGAATGCTTATTCCATCGTTCTGTTCGTCAAACAATGGCAGGTTCTAGTGTCTCGGTCTCTGGCCCATCTTCATGTCCGTGGACCTCTCGGTTCCGTTCGGCTGGGCCATCACCATCAAACATACGTTCGAACACACGTTCCTGACAGCTCTGAGGAGGACAGCGATTCCGATCTCGTAACAGTAATGAAGACGAGAAATTCGGGTCGGTTGGCGACGCAGGCTAGAGTTTCCGCCAGGCATGTAGCCAACGCGGAAGCTCGGTTGGCCGCAGAGAGGGTAGCACGTGCGGAAGCGAGGGCTTCGGCCGCAGCGATTGCGAACACTCGACATGTCGTGCATGGCATAGCGGATGATTCTGGAGAGATTGTGGTTAGACGTCCGGCATCTATTGCCGTTTCACGAGTGCCAGTTGTACAGGTGACCAGTCAACGGAGATATCCGGGTCTTATAGGCAGTTTAGTTGGCCATGTTGCGAACGATGTTGCGCACGTGTCACACGGTATAGCTCGAGTGGGTTCGAGTGTGAGAAATCATGCTATTCGGAATTATGAAGCTGATGATGATGAAGATGATGAACAACAAGGAGGTGATGATGGTGGTGTTGGGAATGATCAACAGGATGAATGATGGTAAGGATGGAAATCATGATGACGAGATTAGATGGTTGATTCCATTCGTCTTACGATATGACCGCTTACAATGGAATGGATAACGATTTGAACAAATGGCGTGTACTCGCGAACAAAATAATAAATATTCCCCACAGCAACATGAAGTACACGACGAAGTATTTTTGGTTTCAATTTCCGCATTATGTCAGTTCTTGATTCAAGAGTATTAGGCAGGTAATTCTAGCGATTTTCACCAGTACTCTGGTTCACGCACGTAGCTCTCCCGGGCACCTACACATGTACATATTACTCATTAAACTGCACAACAGTATGATGGCTGTGTGAGTGACTGCACATTTTCGATTATGTGCCAAGAATCTCGACATTATGCCGCACCGGTGCGTGCGTACGAGCATCATCATCATCATTGTGCACATTTTATTCTGTCGCCTTCGCACACACTCACACGCATGTGTATTAGTATGAACTTCGCGTGCGAGCACGTTATTTTGAATTAATCTCGCGAGTGCACGCGTCCGACTGCAGTGCAGCGACGATTCTATGCCGCACAGCGACGAATCAGTGTGCCTAGCATACACACACAGCGGATTAGGGTTCGACTGTGTGTGTATCTCTGCACGAACGAGTGTGTTATACTGTGCTAATATCTATATGTTTTATGTACATATTATGCACTTCAGTCGCATGTTGACGTTGATGCTTCTGCTGCTGCTGCTGCCGCTTCAGCTGGGGCTGAATGGATTGCATTTCATTCATTAAAATATTGGGGTCAGCCCAGGCATATGCATATGTATAATGTGTATCTAACACGCGCAGAGAGCACGTCACCGCCACCGCACACATGAACACTCACACAATAGCAACCGCACAGAGAGCTGCGCGATCGCATGTTTGTCTAGTGAGCATATAGCATACATATAGCATAGGCTCGAACGTGTGTTGTGTTTGAGTTTCTGTCGACGACGACGACGACGACGATAAACGCACCGCACGCTTCGTTTATGTGTGTGAGTTGCGTGTTAGTGCTCTGGCGCCGATGGGCACGAATTAGTCGATGCTCGCCGAGTACAAGTTATCATCATAGAACTCATGACAAATAATCATATAATGCGCAGAGCTGCGTCATTGCCGCTGCCGCAAGCAAAGTGTGCGTGTGTGTGCGAACGTGCGATTCATTAATGCGAAGGAGTGTCGATTTGTCCGATTGCCCAATACAATTATTACGTCGACGTCGGTCGGCCTGAGTCAATAATCCAACGCGCCGACATTTTCCGACATTGCGCGCGATCAACCGCAGAGCGAAAATGAGAGCGACCTCCTCGCCGTAATCCCAATCGTATGCGGGGGCGCACTGCATTCGCTCGATGGCGATGACGATGGCGGTACGGACCATATTTCTCCATCAATGTCGGCGTCCGCACACACACACCGCACTGAACTAATCTGCGCTCATCATAAAAACTCACACGCAATGCGCGCACACGCGGCAACGACGACTAATGCCTTTCAAATGAGTTCTCGGGGGAGAGCTGCTCCCAGCATATTGGTTATACTCATACATATATACTCCGGGGGCATCGTAAGTTTTCCCAAAAGCGAATCTCTCCGGCTGCAGGTAGACGGGCCGGGTCTGTCTGCAGACTCGCTCGGGCCATATTCAATTTGAGGTAAAGGAAATTGAATGCACACGCCTACAAATTCGTTGCATTTTCCGCATGATGACACATCATTGCTGCAAATAATGTATATGATGTGTACGATGTGGATGGATGGATGGATGGATGGATGAGGACGCGCTCTGACTGTCGCCCTGAGCCTGGGCATCCCCTCGTTGGTGAACGGAATCTACCGCAAAGCGAAGTCGGGCGACAGCATAAGCGACGTCGTCATCACATGTGCGTGTGCGAGTTATCTCCTCTCTCTCAGTCGCTGCCCGGCGGCTGAACCGGGAAACGATTCGGGGGCATGTGCGTGTGGAGTGCTCGTGTCTCGTGTGTGTGTGTGTCCGTAATGTGCTCGAGTACACGGTGCTTCGAATATGCACCAGTAACACGTCGTCGTCGTCGTCGCCGCAAACGCACGCATACGCGTCTAGACATTATTAAGTTGAAAATCCGAGGATATTAGATAAATGCGAGGCGCACAGCACACGAGCACAACCGAAAGCATGAGAGAAGATGTGCGAAGCGCGTGCGATTTATACAAATGCGGTGTCAAAAATAAATTCAATATTTTGCGCTTCGACGGCTGTGCTGATGAGAATCGCGGGATGGTGAGCGGAATCCGAGGGTTTTGTGTCGATTTTTAGCTATTGCGATGATGTTTAATGTTTGCTAGCAATGTGGGTTTGTATTGCTGGTGCTGTTAATTATTACGAGCACAAACAGCATATGCTAATTGTAACGTACTGTTTGATCAATCGATATTTTAACATATTCATATGATATTCACTCGTATTGATTAGGAAGTAGACGGGTGATGAATAGTGAAATTAGGCTAATTCTGTTTTTCATAGAAGTAACTATCATATTTCGCACTTGTAGCATAACACATAGCTTCGATTTATATCCAAAGCCATACATGCCTGAGTTCCACTTACTGTCAAAATAATATGAATTCAATTCCATCCGTACTCACATACATAAATTATTGCAAGAGTGGCAATCAAAGTCAACAGCTCTCAAAGTCTATGTCAAGAAAAACCTACCCCAACAAGCCATGTCATTGTTATGCATTTGATAATTGTATAAATTGCTGCATATTAGCGTGCAAGCGTGCCATCACGCGCGTGTGTGTGTTTGCTTTACGGACAATATAATTATATACGTAAGGTAGCCGGCGGACAAAATTGTTTACACCATTATCGGACCGGTGCATCGGCGGCGGTATTCTGCTGGTGGTGTTCGCACCGCACACGCGCGAGCATAGGTGCCACTTTCCACCGCAACAAGAACGTGTGTCGCTGTGTGCGATGTGGATCATGTCGCGCACTCTGGCACGCGGCAAATGCTTGGCGAACGCGCGCGCGCGCGACACAAAATAAACTTTATGGCGAGCACGCACGAGTAGCTTGTCGTCGATGACTGTAATTATTTATGGTGTGTGTGCATGTGCGGTGTGTGCGTGAGTGTGTGTTTGGCGTGAATGTGCTAAGGTGATGCTCACGGGGTGCGATGCATATTTCACGTGTTCGCACATACACACAGATAAACGCAACAAACGCACACACACACACGCGGAAGCGATCATATGTGTTAGCGTGTGTAAACTAAACGGAGTAGTTGGGAAATGCTACAGTATATTAGAACTATATTGATGTAATGGTCCCTTTCTGCGATGTCCATGTTCGTACAAGTATTTTATGGTCGATTGAAGTCCATCTTTCAATATAACAGAACTAAATAATTCATATCATAACACTAATTGAATTGATATGTGTTCTATTGTCTTCCAACAAGAATGAATCTATTTATCCTCGAAAATTAAGATGGAAAATATATTTTTGAAGTTGGTAATTGAATTGAAAAGCGCATAACGAAAAATGGACTTATTCAACGATCCAGAAAACAACTCAACTTTGTTATACTGTCGAAGAGGGGAAATATGCTCCTGTGTGTTCGCGTGTCGTTTCAACCGACTGTTATACATTTCTAATCTGGTATAAATACTATGTTTTCCCCAGCCTGACTAGAACTGTCATACAAACACTCTATGCGCCAAGTCTAGCCAAGATACTTACCTTTGTGGAGAGATTTCCTATAGTTCAAGAAAACATGATTTGAAACGAAGAACAACATGAACAGCAAAACACAAACGTTCAACATAACATTCTAATACAATATGTTGTCATCAGAATTGGCATCGAGAAAACGGTTTTTATGAAAGGTTTTCAGGTGCAGCATCGTGTCCTTCTCACTGCGTGTTGCTCTCCAACCCTTCACGATGTTTCTCTGTTCACCTACTCACTCGCGAAACTAAGCATTGCGATACACACACACGCACACAGAACCGTCCATGATGTTGATGCGTTGCGCATAATCGTTTATGGCCATTCGGCACGACACGACAGCAACAGCAGCAGCAGCAAGCAAAGTGTCAACATATGAACGCAAACACAAATCGTCGCCAATTACATTAAATGCGCCCCACAAGCACCGGCCGCCGCACAACAAACCAAAGGGTGTGTGTGCGGGTATGTTAGGCCAGCATGTGGAGGAAGAAGGCGTAGCGCACATGCCTAAAAAGCATTCGCATAACACACTGCGCATTCGCACATACACACACATCCAGCTGTGCTGCGTGCACGCATCAAGCGCACAAATTGCCGGACTCTTAAGTAGTTGTTAAATCACTCCCAGCACGCTCGTTGTCGCCTTCGTCGGCGTTGTCGTCGTCGACGACGACATTTGCCGTTTTCATAACAAGTCCCCAATCATCTGGTTCACAATTATTGTATAATATGCCAACCATCCAGCCAGCCAGCAGGAACAGCCATCACCCGAGCGGTGCGTGCGTGCGTGTGTGCAAGCGTGCGTGCTCACTTGGCTTGCATGCGCTCGCCGACCGGTTTTTATACACGGCGGACCGATTGGGGAGCGAAGAGAAGGGGGGGAGTTCCTAGGGTGCATGTACTAGTATATCGGAGCATGAATGCGTGCGTCGACGCCGGCATCGTTGCGGAGGCCACCACACAACGTGACACGCAACACGCTGGTGTCACGCTGCTCGCGCGCAGCTCGAAGGACAGATGAGCGAAAGAAAAACACACCATCGTGTTTATCGTTTATGATGCGCGCTATCGCGAAGCATCTTCACACCATATTATTATGCACGCATATACAGAAACGTGTATATTATGCATTATGTATAGAAGAGAACACTCATAAAAATGACGCAATTTGTCCCAATTGTTCTAATGCTGCTGCTAGCGAGCACGAACCGAACCACAACAGCGGAATAATGGTGTCGGTTGTGTGCGCGGATGTTTTGTGCGTTAGCGCCGAGCGGCGAGGTGTTTTTCCACGCGCACACTTCATCATAAAACTATTATATCTGTATTATGTGTGTGGTGAGACGTGCTCGAGTACGTTTGCGTGTTTTTATGCTTCAAATGATGGGTCGTCATTTTAACTGGTACACAAAATATTATGATTCAAAAATGTAACGTTGTTTAATTCTGTGTTGATTGCAACAATTCCTACAAAGTTCAAAATTTAAATTCATATCGTATATCATGATTTCAAAGGATCATCATATGCGTGCCAAAGTGTTTGTTTGCCGACAAAACGCAACGTCGAGCACTTGACTGCCTTAGCATAAATTGAGTGAAAAATTGTGTAGACGCACGCAGTTTATGCGTGCGCTCGTACCCATTATATTTACGGTTTGGAGTTAGACCCCGGTCTCTGGTGTACGCACATTTTTGCTGTCTGCTCCGGACAGCCGGATGCTCACTTCTCTCGGCACTGAAGTAATCCATGCAGTCGCACGCATACTCACATATTAATTGGACACGTTCTGCTGGCCACTAACACCACCGCCATCGCCACCGCCAACGACCAACTTCGCCCGACCGCCACTTGGCAATAATATAATTATATTTCGTTGTATCGGAATCTTGGCGCGAATATCTTTTTGCGTTTGGCACGCGCGCGCTCGCCCACAAACACTTTGGTATGGCATACTGCTGCTATATGCTGCTGTCACATCGACGACGACGACGATGCTGGAGAGGTGCCACTCGGTGTCCCCGCGCGCGCGCTTGTGTGTGTGTGCGTGTCTGCAGCACGAACGTCGTCAAACGGAAAAACGGCTCCATAAATAACTGAAGATTACGCTAAATTCTGTCACCGCGCGCGCGCGCGAGGCACACACTTCGTACGTGCAGCAGCAGCACCAGCAGCAGCATAGGCAGCCTAGCATGCACGCATGTACCGTCTGAAGCCCCGGCGAGCACACGAAAGCCGCCGTTAGCACACGGCCTCCTGCCGCCTCCGCCGTCGTCGCTGAAAACATGCTGATAAAGCAAGAGTCTGCAGGCAGTGCGACGATGACGACGACGATGAAAAACGCCGACGCAAAGGATGTGCACGCTGCGCGTATGTAGTAGTGGTATGCTGTTTGTCCATCCGTATACATATTCAGCGAGCTGGGGCGATGAATTTTCAAAAGGCTCATTGCACACAGTGAGCCAGCGTGCGCTTCTCCGCCCTTCTCACTCGATCTGTCTCACTGAGGCTGCCCGATGTCGACGACGTCGAGTCCTTTAGGAAGCTGCGTCGTGTGCATCTATGCTGCGAGATTCTGAGGCGCGGGTGTCGAGCACATCATCACAAGTATCAATTGTTTGAAATATATTCTGATTGTGCGCCCTTGTCCGGAGCCCGTCGTCTCGGCGGCGGCGGCGCTTGGCTCGGAAGCGCTTATGTTTCGTGCTGACTCGCACTTCACACAGTGCGGTCTCCGACGTCTCTGCCTCGCCGGTGACTGAAGGCGTGCGTGCGCCTGCCGCAATATTCACTGCTTGTCACCAGCTCAGCAGCAACGTCGCCGCTGACGATGAGAGGGCGCACACTTAAAGTCTGCACGCCGCCGCATCTGTCGGAGCACGGCCGATGATGATGCACGACGGGGTGGGTGCATGTGTTGCGTCTGTGTGTGTGTGTGTGTGCGAAATACATATTTTTCAAGTGGCACTTTTTATATCCTTTGTTGTCGGCACGTTCCGACGACGTCGGTGACGGCGAAAACGCATGCATGCGAGATGAGGTGCATGTGTTCTAAAAGTGCCCGGTTTCAGGAGCGCGGTTTAATTAGAACCCCAGCTCGCCCGCTTGGGCGATGTTTAAATATTATATGTTTGTGGCCAATAAACCGCAATATCTAATGGACGTTTTTCTTTCTTCTCTTTCTCTCTCCGACCGTTTACTTGCAGAAAGCTTACGAGACTATTTCAGTCAGTTTGGCGAAATAACGGAAGTTATGGTCATGAAGGATCCCACCACGCGCCGAACGAGGTTTGTACCCATACACTATTATTATTATATTATTATTATTATTATTATTCACTCTAAACCGCATCGAAGGAGCAGCGGTTTGAAAAATGTTATATCGTTAGGAATGTATGATCACAAAAATATCGATAGTGATCGATTTGCAGACAAAAATTCTATTATTAATCGAGAAGTATGTGTGTCTATATGTATTGCGACATATAGGGTAAGGCAGGGCAAGTTTTGCATCGGTAATTTTAGGTCCTTGAAGTGAAAATATTCGACTGAATTCCTGAATTCCTTTCTTACAATATAGATTCCGTTCCGGTAGGGCCTTGAATTCGAAAGTTATAGCCTTCTATGTGTTAGCTACTAGAAAATCATATCCCATCAATTTGCTGGGAATCACAAACGCTTGATTTAGAAACATATTGGATGATGAGCTTCGAAGCGACATTTACCTGTTAACCCGAATCAGTTTCTATTTCACCGTTTACACAAACATTCTCGAAGGAATCAATGTATATCTAATAAATCATTGTAGGGCAAGATATGCAATGCTTCTCTATGTTGTATCCAGAAGATTTTTTGGAAAAAATATCATCAAAATATGTTCATATAATGTTTGAACACAGTAGAATCAATTTTATCTGCTTTGATATATCAATTTTTCATATGAATAATGTCTATTGCAATCTATAGAACACGCGGAAGCAGATGATAGAGACCATGATGATTTCTTGGTTTCTACGAGTTCCTTCGTTTGAATGAAAATGAAAGGAACTTATTTGATATTTTTCTACTTTGAATTTTATGGTTCTGGACACAATCGACTGGAGGCAAAACCTACCCTCCTTTTTTCAAATCGTAAAAAAACATGCTCTCTGTTTTTGGAGTATAGCTTGAAGCGTAGACCTGATACAGGGCAACAATGTTTAGCCAGATGATAGCCAGATAACTGGTATTTCGTTTGCATTTGACCATTTCGAAATTGATTCAATATTACAGACGTGGGAGCTCCTCAAACTTTATTGGCGAAACTTTTCCCACCTTACCATACCCTAGAAGATAGCGAAGCCATGCTCAATTGATTAATCAACACTTTCAACAACCCTGTATATCGTTGATTTACGCGGGTTTCTCGCACCGTGCGTACGGTTGCGGCTGCACACAAATTGTCGAGCACGCGTGCGCGAGCGCCCTAAGTTTTATCGGGCGCGAGATGTCCGCCGCATAAACTCCGATGCGCGCGCGCGCTCGCGTTTATCGGTGTTTGTGAAAACTGTCGTTGGCAATATGACAAGTTCGAAGTGGGTGGTGGTGGTGGTGGTACGAAAAAATATATTCATTATGCTGATGGTCACGCAGTTTGGGTTTTATTATATCGAAGCGTTTGCGGATAAGTGCGGCGAGCAGTTTTGTCGAGCGACGACGACGACGACGTCGATGACTTGGACGTTCCACGCAGTCGACGACGACAAAGCGTTCGCATAAAATCAATATCCCATATTCCACGTGTGCACTCGCGTGCCGTGCGTGTGTGTGTGTGCGAATGCACTTTTCTTGTCAATATTCAGCCAAGCAGTTCGCCTTGTACATTATTGAATAATGTGCGGCCGTGTGGCGGAGCACGTTCCTCGTTGACATTAAATTGTTTACAAATCAGTATGAAACGTAACCAAAGTGATTTCGAGTAGAGAGTTAGAGAGACCTCGATATCCACACGAATTCAGCCCACAAACACACAGAATTGACCACGTGCGTTTAGCACAGAAATACCCAGAAATACACACAAACATTCATATAATACTTTTGAGCTAGGCCAACGTCGAGCGGCAACCGACCGGAATGTGCCATTGCATCGTCGCATAAAATGTCCAACTTGTGCCACTCGATGATCATTTCGGATTCAACACCTCGTGCGGAATATAAATTTCCCAATTTGCAACGTAGTCCCACTTTAGAATATGGTATAGCAGACACCGCATTCAATGTTTAGTTGTGTTTGTGTTAGTGTATAACGGTGTTATTTGTGTGTGGTTGTGTGCTCCGAAAAACGTGCAAGCCGAGAAGAGGTCGCTTGTGTTGCGCTTGTGCACGTGCATGGCGGCGCAAAATAGTTGTGGCCAGTCTGGGCGGCCTCGCAGCATCGACATCGACTGAACGACAACATTCGCCGTATGACCAGTGGGTGGGATGCGTGTTGTTGTTGAACATACGTGGACGACAACGACGACGACGACGACGACGTGTGCGCTCTTATGCGGTCCGAGTCTTAGCATTTGATTTTGTATTATGTGCGTGTGCATGTGCGTATGTTCATACATATACGAATATGTCGGGCTCTAGTCATTTATATTCTTGATGCGAATCGGGCACGTGTGAAGATTAGTAGATGAGTGGTGCACGACGGACGACGCACTGGACTGCTGCCTCCTGGTGGCGGGCAATCGCACACCAGCAGATATTGGAGAGCATAGAACACACACACACAGTTGCACAATATGGCAGCGAGATCGTGTCGTGTTCTTCAAACGTGTGTCGTAGTGAATATTAGTTATGTACGACAAAACGCTGAGGAAACGACGTGCGATAGGGATAACAGAGTTGAATTTTCCCTGGATTAATTGTCAATTACTGTTGATATTGTCCGATTTATTCAAATTAAAATCACTAGAACTACTACTAGTCTAGCTCTAATAATTTTAAACATGTTTATTTCTCATTTTTCAGGTGAAGAGACACTGGAACATGATTTGTAATGGTGTAGTTTTGTTGAGAAAACACTAGATTAGATGCTCCAGCATTCGGACACTCGCTAAATTATAAAATCGACAACAAATATAGAAGGAATTGTCCGATTTTGAAGCCCTTTAGAAAATTGGTTATTATCGTGGATTCAAGAGTATGATCGAAAGCACGATTTTTTAAAATGAAAATTTCAAAAGATATAGCTGATTTTGTAAAAGTGACATTCATGTTAATAATTTTGATGTTG